>PVJA010017522.1:0-41525 GCA_004027025.1 Myocastor coypus | reverse complement strand
GAGGAGGAGGTCTAAGATGGATGAAGCCAGAGCAAAGCAGGAATGAGTGAGACAGAAAGTCTCCAGCGATAAGACACAATTATAGAAATAAAAATTCAAAGACAAAAATGTACAGAATGATAAAAAGGGAGACAGGATCCAGCCAGGGAGCTGGCAGCTGAAATAGCAGCAGTAGTGAATCCTTGAGGCAGAGAAGGAACCAAAGATCCCAGAGGCCCCCAGGTTCACTCACCGCCCAGGACCCTCCTACCGCAAGCAGATGCTGGCCCTAGCTGCTGTCTTCCTCTGGTTGAAGTCGGAGCTGCTGCCCGGTTATGCTGTCCTGTGGCCCAACCCTGTGCCTCTTCAGGGCCCATTCATCTCCTGGAGTCCCTGAGGCAGGAACTGGGGCATATTTCAGGGCTCAAGGCAGCCCCCTCCCCATGACTCAATGTCTCCTGGGAACAGGGAGGGCACATCTCTCCCTTTTTAGGGGGATAGGCCAGACCCTGAGGGTCACAAGACAATGATCAGGGCTTGGCAGGAGCCCTTCTACCCACACAGAGCAATACTGAGCCACCACCAGGGAACATCTATCCCCCCAGCACAGTCACAAATACATACAAAAAGTCACAACAAGAGCCTTTTAAAACAGCAGCTTTAATGCCCCCCGCAAAATCAGCACCATAGTATGTATCACAGGCTTGGGTCAAGGGACTGTCAGACACTAGTCACATCAGCACACTGCCCACAGCTGTGCCCCTGAGTCATCTGCCACAATGGGGGTTTGTGTGTTCTAGACTCACAGGACCAAGTCACTGAAATAACGGACATATACACCACGCTCACATGCACACCGGCTTCTTAGCACCAAGGGAGAGGCCACGGGGTCCTGCTGAGACCCCAGCCCCTTGAGGGGATGCTGAACACCAGCCCATCATGGTGGTCTTAGCTCCTGGCAGCACCTGAGTGGGAATGTCAGAAATTGCCTTTGGTCCTCTGATTCCAGCCGTGTAAGCCAAGGAGAAAGGTAGCAAAGCATCCTGGGAGGGAGCTGAGACTTGGCAGGGAGCTGAAGCCCAGCAGGGAGGGGACCTGTGGAGGGCTTCACTGGTGGACTTCTGGGTGCAGTTCTTTGGTCTGGGGACCTGTCCCAGGTCCTGCATCCAAGGGTGCTTCTCAGCCCAGACTTTGTCCAAGGCCTCTGTATCCAGCATGTATCAGGGTGCCCAAGCCCCGCAGAGATGGGTATAGGCCCTTACCTGTTCTTGAGCTGTGGACCCCTCGTGGTGGGCAGCGGTGCTCACAGGCCTCACGAGTCCCAAAACGGTTGGCATTCCCTCCACAGCCACCATAGACAAAGGGATGACAGGCCTCGGTGCCTCCTGGCACAGCCCGATGGTACCAGCGCAGGGTGTAGGCAGTGCAGAAGCCCTCATCCAGTGGCAGGGAGCAGGGGTCTGGGGCCAATGGGGTCAGGTGAGTAGGGTGGTAGAGGTCAGAGTGGGCCTGGGAGCGTCAGTGAAAGGACAAGGACTGGCTCTGCCTGGCCCTACCTGAGCTCCTCTGGTACAGCCCTCGTCCTACCTTCACTGTCCCAAGGAGGCTCAGGGTCCTGGTATTCCTCCACAGAATACTCAGAGTATTCGGAGAACTCATCATCTTCAGGGGGTACTTGGTCTGCAGGCAGGATGGGTGCACTGTGAGAGAGCAGCTGCTGGCCCTGGGACAGGTGGGCACCACTGACTCCACCCCCTGTGCACACAGGTGCCCACGCTCATGCCCTGCATGTGGAACTTGTGCGTGGTACGTGCCCAGTGTGCATGGGCCCCTGTGCACATGTGCATGCCCCACCCATACAGGCCCAGGGTCCATAGGTCCTCACCCTCCTCCTCTACATGGGAGACCTGTAGCACAGGTACCAGCCGGTGTTTCTGGGGACCAGCAGCATCTGCAGCATAACTGGGGAGGGGTCCTAGAGCACAGAGTGGGTGATGAGCCCTGGTGATGCACTGGGACTTTGAGGGACAACCACCCAGCCACACTCCTGCTGAGAGGACTCAGGCAATGGCCCAAGGGAAGAGAATTCCAGGTATAGGAAATTACTCACGTGATCCTGACGCGATGAACTGGCCCTGGCAGGCTGCAGGGGGCAGAGAAGGGCAGAGGGCAATAGAGAGGAGAGTAAAAGACAGAGACGGAGATACACAGAGCACACAGATTGAGATGTATAAAGGACAGCAGGAGAGACCAAAGGAAGGAAAAGAGGGAGGGATGCAGAGAAAGGCAGAAAGAAGAAAGAGGAAGAAAAGGAGGGGACAGGCCAGCAAAGGGCAAGTGACAGAAATGGAGAGAAACAGGTGAGCATAGACAGTGAACAAAGTTTCAAACAAGAGTGGGAAGAGGCGGGGCTTCACTTTTGATTATGGCCCTTCCCCATTAGGCCTAATGGCCCAGCTCTGTTCCCCACCATGTATAACCATGCTGGGACACTGCGGCCACCACCTCTGCCTGTGTGTGTGTCCTTCACTGGATTCTATCAATATGTCTGTCAGGCAGCACATACATCCTGGGTATCCACCCCTCTCCATGACACTAGCCCCTCCCCAAGCTCTGGGGATCAGTGGGCCCCTTCCTAGTGGTCATGGGGTCCTGGGCTAGCCTCACTCACCACAATGCTGACTCATCTCTTGACGCACAAAGCCCCGAATGTCATCCTCCTAGAAACATAAGACCACAGTGACCAGGAAAACCCACGAATCATGGGAGTGACAGGCCTATTACACGGAGCTCAAGAGACCAGTTCGGTAGGGCCCAGGATACAGGTATCAGGGCCTGAGAGGCAGGGCCCAACCCCGCAGGCTTCACGTACCGTCATTGCAGCGTCTCCCTTCTCACCACGGGGGCCAGCAGGACCCGGCCGCCCCTATGTGCAACAGATGGGACAAGGCTGTGGCCTCAGGTCTCAGGGACACCAGAGTCACACCCATCTCTCAGCCCAAGTCCAGGAATCCCCACTCACCTGTTCCCCTCTCTCACCAGGGATCCCAGGGGGTCCAGGAGCCCCCACCACACTCTCTCCAGGGGGACCTCGCTCACCCTGTCAGATACAAAGACAAAGTGAGCAGGGTCAAGCAAAGGCGATCAGAAGATAAGCAAGTTGGGGATCACAGCTTCAGAGGCTGGGGCAAGGAGACTGAAGGAGGGGCTGCAGGGTTAAAAATCAGAGAGGTAAAAAGGGTAGGGAGGGGACTGGGGAGATAGCTCTATGGCACAAGTGCTTGCCTAGCAAGTTCAAGCTTGTGAGTTTGAACCCTGGTTCCACAAAAAAAAAAAAAAAAGAATTAAAAAATAAATAAATAATAAATAAAATAAAATAAAAAAGGATAGGGAGGCCTGAGTAGAGCACTTGCATCCATCCCCAACACTGTAAAAATAAAGAGTAGGGAAGTTCAAGGTCAGCAATGCCAGTGAGTACCCTTACCTTCTGGCCCTGAAGTCCCTCAGGGCCTTTAGGACCAACAATACCAGGTGGCCCTGGGGGCCCACTAGAGCCATCATTGCCCCTGGGACCTGGGGGGCCCCCAATTCCTGAGAGTCCCTGGGGATAGATAGGACAGGGTCAGTAAGCAGAGCCTCAAAGATGAACTCACTCCCAAAAAACATGCTCCCCTAACTGACCACAGCCTTGACTTCAACTTACCCGCTCTCCTTTTTCACCCTGGTCACCCTTGGGTCCTGTTTGTCCATCAAAGCCTCGGTCACCCTGGGGACAGAAGGAGCATGAGAGAGACCCTGCCCTGAGCTCCCTAACCTCCCATGAACACCTAGACCCAGTACCCATAATCTTCCATGATGTGAGCATCTGTGGTCCCCATGATGCCAGCCCCACTGCAGCCCCTGCCCTGATGCACATAACCCCTGCTCCGTTTCCCACACTTTCAACCTCTCTGCTGTGACCCCAGCCCACCGTAGAACCTCAAGAGTGCCCCCACATTATCCCCTAATAACCAACCCTCCACAACCTTCCTTTACTCCAAGTATTTATGGTTAATGGGTTTAGTTTTTTTTGAGTTTTGGGGTCAGAGTCTTGCTATATAGTGTAGGCTGGTCTTGAACTCACAGTGATCCTCCCTGCTTCAGTCTCCTGAGTGCTGGGATATGCCACCATGCCCAGCCTTCATGATCTTATGGTAACTTCTCAGGCCCCATCCTGACCCCTATTATGTCCCCTGTTAAGAAACTGTACCTTGGGACCAATCAGGCCCTCTTTGCCAGGAGCCCCAGACTGGCCAGGCACACCAGGCTCTCCCTGGAGAAGAAAAAAGGCATGAGGTTGGCCCTGGCTCACCCATCCTATCCTCATTCTGGCGGCACCCCACACTCACAATCTCTCCTTTTCGTCCTGCCAGCCCAGAGCGGCCTGGGAGACCAGCTTCTCCCTGAAAGCATCAGGAGGAGGAGTAAGCCTCAGGTCCCAGCCCCTATGTGTCCCACAGCCTTGTTACTCTGTACCTTGTCTCCCTTTTCTCCATCAAGGCCACAGGCTCCCTTCACCCCTCGTTCACCCTGAGGGGGGAAAAAAAACAGGTGACAAAGCAACTTCCAGACATTTCCACCTATGAGCCCTTGACCCTAGAACCAAGTCTCTCAATCAGCTTCAGATACTTCAGCCTCTGACCTAACACTCCCACTCCTCCCTGGGTACTCCATGAGCTGTCTCTATCCTACACCCTTCCTAACCAAAACCAAAAATGTAAATCCGTTTTCACTTCCTACCTTGATACCCCGAGGACCCATGAAGCCAACGTCTCCTTTGTCTCCTCGGAAACCAGGGACTCCATCTTTTCCTGGAAGTCCCTGGAGAGGTCAAGATGAAGTCAAGGGAAGTCAGAGAGGGACCAGAAGGTACCAAGCTGGACTGCTGGTAGGGAACATCATGGGTGATGTAGGAAGGGCCTAGGTGACTCTCCCCATAGAGACGAGGGGGCATTAGGGAGTCTCTGAGGAGGTGGGTCCCGGGCAACAGGAGAACGCCATGTCATACTGGATCTCTAACAGAGTCAGAGACTATATGAGAGGGACCACGACGAGGATAGTAGGGTCTTGTGGGGAGAGGCGTCCCTGTGAGAGGGAAGGGGACATCTTACCGGGTCCCCAGGAGTCCCTGGAGCACCAGGCTCACCCTGTGGAAACATAGGCTAGGGTGAGCCCTTCAGTGTGACTGGACCCCATGCTGACCAAGTACACAGGAAGCTGCTTGGTGACTCCGGGCCAGGGCCCAGTCTGCACACAGGTCCTATGCAAGCACTTGTACACCCACAGCAAGGGGACCAGGAACCCTCCTGCCCTCAGGGATAAGCAGCACCAGGTGTGTATGGTGCATGGCTGGAGCTAGGGCAGGACTTGCCTTGGGTCCTACAAGTCCACGAACTCCCACAGACCCGGCTATGCCTTTCTCACCAGGTTCTCCCTTGGCACCCTGTGGGATCAACCAGGAGAAGGCCCGAGTCAGGACAAGGCAAAGGTTCTGAGGATGCCCAGCACTCACTAGCAGGGCACAGCTCCCCCATGTTGCTCCCACTGCCAGCCCCGGTGGCTTCTGTTTCCACCCATGCCCTGCTGGGTGCTGGGATGCCTGGAGTAGCTCACTCTTCACCCTAGGGGCCCTTAACCCATCCGGAGTACCCCCCAGCAGCCAAGAAGCCACAGTCCTCAGAGCTCCCTTCCTGCCCTCACTAGAGGGCCTCACTCCTCAGCCTACTGAAGCCCCTAGACAGTCCATCCTACCAGCCCCTGTCCACATGGACTTGATGTGGAATCCGCACACCCTGCAGGACCCTCTAGAGAGAGCCCACCCTCCTCCCTGTACCTTGTCACCAGGGTTCCCACTATCTCCCCGAGGTCCTTGGTCACCATCTAGGCCCCGAGGCCCTCGTTCACCCTGGAGCAGAGAGGTCAGAGGTCAGAGGTCAGAGACAAGTGCTGGCAGTCCCTCATTTTCCAGGGAGGTAAGAGATTGTCCTGTAAGAGCTCTCAGATTCCCTGGACAAGCCCCCAGGAAACCCCTCCCCACCACAGGGAGCCAATCTGCACGTGAGCCAGATCCCTCACCATGTCTCCCTTGGCACCCCTCGGTCCTGGAGGCCCCTCAATCACAGCTGAGTCACCCTGAGGGGGCGGAGAGCAGTTAAAGGAGTCCAGAGCAACCCAGCCCCCTGCTCTTGCCCTATTCCATGCCTATACTTACTTTGTCACCCTTCAGGCCTGTGGTTCCAGCGTCACCCTATTGAGTGGAAGAGCGTTGAGTTCTGCGCAAGCTAAAGAGTGCCCAGTGCTAAAGAGCCTCCACTCCCACTCATGCCTTTCGCCACATTCTTACTTTTTGTCCTTGGTCTCCCCGGCTGCCTGGGGGCCCCTGTGTGAGAGAAAATGACTGAGCTACAGGAATTTGGAGGTATTGGTAAGAAGCAGCTCAAAGGGCAGGGGAAGACGGAACAGGACAGGGGAATGAAGGCAAACAACAAGGGCAGGGCAGAAGGCAGCATCCTAAGGACTCAGGGGCCGTAGGAGGGTCACATTGGCACTTGCCCCAAAATGACCTACCATGAGTCCTCGGGGTCCCTCCTGTCCAGGGTGGCCATCTTCGCCCTGGATAGTTACATTAGGTCCATTGACTCAGAGGTTGGACATCTGAGGCAAGACCTGGATGAAGGAAGAGCGGCCACGGCTCCCAGGCGTAGGAAAAGCCATACGCACCCGGACACCTGGCTCCCCACGCTCTCCTCGGGGCCCGGGCAGCCCTACTCCAGCATCTCCCTGGAAATCAGCAGGACACCAGGGGTCAATGAGGGGAATCAGAGGGAAATAGAATGTCACAGGGGGTCAGGAGAATGTGGAAGGGTGGCCAGGTACAGGAGAAAGCCAGCAACACTACACCAACCTTGTCTCCTTTGAGTCCAGAGGCTCCAGGTGCTCCCTATGGGTCAGAGAAATGAGAACACTGTGGTCCTTGAAGCACACACACACACACACACACACACACAGAGTCTAGCTGTGGTGTTTAGGCCCATCACACATCCTCCCATGGAGAGACTTGAAGCACAGGGGCATTTCTACTCACCGGTGACCCCGGCAGTCCAGGTGGCCCCAAGGGGCCTGGAGCACCTTCTCTCCCTGGGAGTCCTGCCAAACCCTACAGGAAAATGACTTGGAACCTTCCTCCTCCTCTTTCCCCCAAGACTTGGAGCCCCCAAGGTAAGATCCAGATACCCTCCTCCTCCCCCATCACCAGACTCAGAGATCTTGAAGCCACCAAGTCCCTACATGTTGCTTCTACCCCCTTACCCGCTCTCCACCAGGACCTGGCTGGCCCATCTCTCCTCGAGGGCCTGTCTGACCAGGGAATCCCACAACTCCAGGAGCCCCAGGGGAGCCAGGGGGGCCTATATCACCCTGAAACAGACGTCAAAGGGGAAAGAGGTCACTGTAGGGTCTCTTCCCAAGACGAGCCCCAGAATTCCCTCTTCTCCAAACTCCAAGGCTGGTGATAGGGTGTTGACTTACCTTTATCCCAGGAGGGCCAGTTGGTCCAGGGGGGCCTTGGACCCCAACTCCTGGGTCACCCTTCGAGGGAAAGAGGGGTTCTATTAGGTTCAGAGACTCTTAGGGCCATGAAACTTACAGAAACCCTTCTAAATATACCTTGTGACCTTTCAGTCCAGGGTCCCCTTTGCGACCCTAAAAGAAAATAATAAACAGCATTTGAAAAGGTGAGAATATGAATGCTAAGCTTAACTTTGGCCAACAAATATTCCCAGGGGAACTCAGATGTGATCCTAAACCCACAGAAACTCAGACATGTGACCAAAGACAGGCTCAGAGGAGCTCAGACGTGCCCTGGGGTGTGAGGGCACAGGCTGAGGGAAGCTCAGCTACGACACTGCATTGCATGTAGCCAGCCATGATTATGGACCCCTGGAACTCATGCCGGACCACAGAGGTGGAGTTCAGATGGGACCTGCCTCGTCTGCTCCCAGAGAGCTTAGATGTGAGCACACATGCTTTTAGACAAATAAAAGCAGGAGCCAGGAAAATTATAACCACATGACCAAGAAGAGACCTGGAAGAGCAGATAGGAACATACAAGTGTGGGTTCAGATGCAGGAAAATAGGCATGCAGAAGCCATGCTGGGATCCCAGGCTCTCAGCGTGTGGAAGACAAGAGTGTGGACCCCCCCCTCCCCGTGGTATAAAGCCCCTAGAGAAGGAGCTCTACATCCGAGGTCACACTCCTCAAGCCAAGCGTGGACCCACCCGGACCCCAGACTCACATCTTCCCCAGGGTCTCCAGGCTCTCCCACACGGCCAGCTTCACCCTGCACGGAAAGGATGAGGAAGAGCTCTGGCCTTTCCTTTCTCTGCCCAACAGTCAGGCCAAGGGACCAGGCCCACTCACCTTCTCGCCCCGTGGCCCCGGCAGTCCTCGGTCACCTTTGGGCCCCTATAGCCACAAGAGACAGGAGGCAACACAGTCATCACGCAGACAGACGAGACTCAGGAGGGCAGCATGATGCCAGGGGTCAAATGTGGGACATATTAAGAGTGCTGAGGGTCATGAGAGATGGTAAACCATGGGTCAAAGGTCCCCTGCTATTGGCAGTGTCACACTCACCGGCTCACGCACCAGGTCTCCAGCGAGATCTCCCGGGGATCCCTGATGAGGGAGAGGGGATCTTGGGATTGTCCACTCGACTTTCAGCCACACACCCCCAGGCTCCCACTTGCCTACCTTTTCTCCTTTTGCTCCGGGAGGCCCGACCATCACCTATGAGGAATGTCAAGTGAGGGCCTGGCCCTTCTCCCCACTCCCACCTTGGCCACCCCAGGTGGATTTGGAAACTGAGACTTGGGAGTGAAGCAGAGGGGCTAGTGGAGCATCAAAGTTCAGCATCAAAGTCACCTGTCCAGGAGGTCCCATGGGTCCAGCCTCTCCTTTAGGTCCGACAGGGCCAGGAAGACCTGGTAGTCCCTGCAGCACAGCAGTGTGAGGAAGTCAGAGCCTCCACCCCACCTTGTCCCTGATACCCCCTCCTCACATCCAAGCGTACACCTGGCTCCCAGACTCCATAACAAGCCCTCCTGGGCTCCTCCCACCACACGTACCGGCACACCAGGTCCTCCTCTGTCTCCATCTTTCCCATTGGTACCATCACGACCTGGGGCTCCTGGCTTCCCAGTTTCCCCCTGAAAGGAAAAGCTCAGTCAGGACTTACTAGCTGACTCATGACCCCCAGACCCCAGCCCCTGACCTCCAGGACTCACCACCTGTCCAGGCAAACCTGGTGCCCCCTGCGGACCCTAAGGGAGCATGGATATGAATGACACAGAGAAAGAAGCACAGGGCACAAGAAAACATAGACTGCTGGGATAGATTCAAGGTGCTTCTGCGGCAGCCACAGTGACTCACCACGAGGCCTGAAGCACCAGGAGGGCCAGGAAGTCCCACTGGTCCCACAGGTCCCGGCAGACCCTGGAGAAAGAACACATTCAGGACAGCGCCCACCCCACCACCGTCTTCCTGTGACCCTCCACCGTAAACTGGGCCACTCACCCGTCCTGGGGGTCCTGTCTCTCCAGGCTCCCCCTGCAAAGGACCCAGAAGTCTCAGCAGCTGAGCCCACATAAAGGAGCTCCTGGTGCTTAGCCCCATTGTCAGCAGGGACCTCCCAGGAGGTTGGCAGCCATCACTCTGGGTGCGAACAGGGCTCACCCCCTCCTCCATCCACAAAACCCACAGGTCTAGCTCACCTTCAGGCCAGAAGATCCCTGGGGCCCCACAGGGCCAGTGAGACCCTAGAGAAAAGTGTCAAAGCAGGGACAGGGGTCAGCAGAGTCTGTGTGGGCTCAGGATTCACAGAAAACAAAGCCTGGCTCATCAGCAGTGGCCAACGCTGGTCCTGTCCCCCCACTATACCCTCACCAGGTACTGTTCCCCTGTCACTTACTGGGGCGCCAGGTGGTCCAGGATCTCCTCGGCCACCCTGTTAGGAAAAGTCTGATGAAGGAAGTCAGCCCCAGCCTACCAGGAGGTAGGGCAGTCCTGCTCACAGGGGTTGGCCCCAGGGTGAGAGCTGAAGCGAGGGTTCCCAGGTACTCACCACTGGGCCTGGGGCTCCCATAGGACCTTGCAAACCCTGTGGAGGTAAGGAGTTGATGAATCTGGGCCTCATCCAGGCTGTTCCCTCCTTTTGGAGCCCACACTGGCACCACCCCCAAGTCCTAATCACCATATACCCTGGGCTGCCCCTCCAGACCAGCATACATGGGCGCATGGGTGCACACACGCAGACACCACAGACAGCAAGCCTCTCGCAGGCACCAAGAACCTGTGCCCATCCCACCCCCCAACTAGGAACACACACGTGTGCACATGTAGACTTAAACACACACAGCAGAGGCCCCAGAACTGGGCTAGTCCCTCCTACCACCACTCACCGGCTTCCCTTCAGGTCCAGCCACACCACGCTCTCCCAGCAGACCCTGGAAAGAACAAGTCTAAGCCTGCACCGCCACGTGGTGGCACACGCCTATAATCCCAGCTCTTGGGAGGCTGTAAACAGGCAGATCACTGCGAGTCTGATCTAGTAGTGAGACCCTGAATACCCTGCAGACCCTTCCATAAAAATACAAGGAAATAAAAAAAAAAAAGACTGCACTACCCTTGTTCCCCAACACTAGCTTCTCCCGGACACACCAACCCCCTAGATAGGTGGCCACAGACAGTCCAGGGGAGTGCCATCTCCAGCCCCACACACAGAACAAACATGTGAAAGCCACATCCCTGCACACATGAGGCCCGTGGGATAAGGACTCACCGGGCTGCCATTAAGACCCCTCTGTCCAGGTTCTCCCCTGTCTCCCTTGATGCCTGGCGCACCCTGAAAGTAGTCATTCTGAGTTTCCCATCCCTGCCCTATGCCCACGAACATATATACACCACCCATGCATGCACCAAGCAGGAGGGGTGTCATGGTGGGGTAGGAGGCCTCACCCTGTCTCCTTTCAGGCCTTGGTCACCATCTCTGCCTGGCTCACCCTATAGGACCAAGAAGTCCAATCAGGTCTGAGTCTCCTGGCAGGGGAGCCCCTAGGCTGCTCTACACTGACCTTAACGCCCTTGAGTCCAGGAAGTCCTTGTTCTCTAGCAAGTCCAAGACCTGGCTCCTCGATGGCCACCTACAAGCACAAGGCCACATGGAGGGGTGAATTTGTGACAGAGACCCAAAAGAGTCATTCTAGCTCACAAGACCACAGAAGGCTGTGGGGTTAAAAACAACACAGCCTTGGGGTCAGCCGTCATAATAGTCACAGCAGTTATAGGCCTTGGAGAATACTGGGGTGATCACCTTGGGACCAGGAGGGCCGGGGAGCCCAGGAGGGCCAGGAAAGCCATCTCTGCCCTGAAGAAAAGAAGAAAAGGGTATGACTATGCCAGCACAGCCTCCATGCAGCCCCACTTGGTGCGGTCCACTCCTCTCACCTGTTCTCCACGTTCTCCTTTCTCACCCCGCTCTCCCTGAAATGCAAACCATAGGCAGCCCGTGTTCACAGGGGAGTCCAAGCTCCTCAAGCCCTCCACTTCCCTGGCCCACTTGGGTAGCCCCAGGCTCACCCTCTCTCCTGGCCTCCCTGACTCTCCTACAGCCCCAGCCTGGCCTGGGAGACCAGGAATGCCAGGCTTTCCAGGTTCCCCAGCAAGGCCAGGAGGTCCAGAAGGGCCTCTCTCTGTGAGGACCAAGCCAGGTGGCCCCTGAGGCCCAGGGTCTCCACGATCTCCTTTCAGCCCACGTTCTCCAGGAAAGCCGATGGGACCCTGGGGGAGCAGAAGAGTGGATTCTGGTAGCTGTGTGCTTGAGCCTCCACAGACCACACCAACTTCACAGCCACCTCTTACCTCTTTGCCTGGGGGACCCTGTTCGCCTGGGTCCCCCTTGGAGCCTCGACGCCGGTCTGGCACAGGCAGCAGGCTTCCAGAGCTCTCATCCCAGGTCTCCACAATGTCCCGCAGGACAGATGTCTGAGACAGGGCAGGGACCACAACTGCTGCACCCACCCCCTGAGCCCATGGGCACTATTTGCCCCCATGGCTCCCCTACCTGCTCCCACCCCAGCCCTAAATGACCTACTTTGATGCCAGCAGTTTCCAGCACTTGGACCACATTCTGGGGACAAAAGACTAGTTAGGAGATAGGCGCAGAAGTGAAGCCCCTGTCTCCTGGCCCACCCAACCGTAGAAAGCGACCTCTATGTCCTCTTGTCCATGCCTCTTTGGCCTTCTGTCGAGACCTGGCTGGAGGCCATCAAAATTCACCCCCCCCCAGCATGTCCCATTGTCCCAGTTCCCTTCAGTGTAGGCCACAGGAACCCCAGTATGGCAGGAGACTCAGAATAGCAGTCCTGAGGAGCCTTGTGGGAAGGAGAAGGGGTACAGAGGGGATCCCCATGGGCATACAAATGAACACAAGCGCCAGGTCCTAAGGTCAGCTCACCGGCACACTCCCAGGTTCTCCTCTGGGACCACGCTCTCCAGGGAGGCCCTGGGGAGATCAAGAGACAAGCTTCTAGAGCCCAGCTTGGTACATGTATATACGTATGTGTGTGCTATGGCTATCTGGACAGGTAAAAAAGATGGGGACCTTACCTGCTGCCCTTGAGATCCAGTCTCCCCACGGTCACCCTGAGAACAAAGAATAATTAGGTGGAGAAAAGGTCTCCCAACCCTGGCCAGGCTCATCCTATATCCCCTACCCAGCACACACACTAACCTTGGGGCCCACGCTTCCTGGGACACCTGGAAAACCCTGAGACATGACAGAACACAAAGGCATGACAGAGGATCTTGGAATCCCAGGAGGGGACAAGAAACATCACAACCAAGCCCCAGAACTGCCCTAGACACTCACCTGGCCAGGAGGGCCAACCTGCCCTGGAAGACCTGGAGGGCCCTGGAGTCCAGGGCTCCCAGGAGGTCCACGCTCCCCTTTGGGACCATCGTGACCCTGTGGAGGATGCAGCCAGTATCAGGACTCTGACACCCCAGAAAAGAGCGGCACCATATCTCACAAGGGCAGAATCAGGGGTCTGGGGATAAGGAAGATTCAGCACTCACTTCTCTCCCAGGGGCACCCGATTCTCCTTTCTCCCCCTAAGGAAAAGAAAAGTTTTTCAGCCATGGCACAAACCAAGGGTAGAGCAGGCACAGGGAAGGGGCTTTACCTTTCTCCCAGCTTCTCCAGGGTCACCAGGTTGTCCCTGGAGGCAGAAGACTCAAATTAGCCCACATAGTCACCAGTGTTTGACTTCAATAAACTGTCTCAGCAAATTTCAGATGACCATGAACCGATGTCTGTGCCTGACTCCACGGCTCTTCATGTCTTAGGGGAGGTGTGTGGCCAGCTGACTGAGCTGCTGCCTGTCTAAGGCCATGTCTAGAGGAGCCTGCTCACCTCTGCATGCCCTACACATGTTCTCCTATCTCTGGCTTCTAAATGTAACTCTACACCCACACTTCTCCGGGCTGGTGAGTGCCCCTGTATCTTAGCCTGTGTGTCCTTGGGTCTGTGTGTTGTGGAGGGTGACTACATATCTCGGCCCCTGACTGCACATGTACAGCCAGGCCTCTGGTGGCTTGAGAAGTGGGTGCCCTGGCATCTGTCTGCACATCTTGTAAGCCTCAGTGTCTATGGGGATATGTATGTGAGTGACTCCTGATAAAGTGTATGTGTCGACGTGTCCCTAAGTATGTGACATGGCACCAGTCTCAACAGGTCCCAACACAATACCACATGCAGTTCTGGGCCCAAGTCTTAGTGCATATCTGAGGAAAGTGTTACACATCGACATATGTTCATATGTCACTGAATGTGCCGGATGTCTGTACTTCCCCACCTGTGCCCAGAGGTCTGTGCCTATGCTCATGGTTGTAGGTTATCTTAGCATGGGTCAGCCCACCTAGGCACAAGGTCACATCCACTGTGTGTCTGCAGGGCTGCCCGCATGCACATGCACCTTTGGGATGTATTTTCATGTGTGGGCTGGGTTTGCAGGGTTAGTACTCGTGTGTTGTGTGTCGTCTGTGCCTGGGCTGTGTGAGAGGTGGCACTTTTCACTGGGTCTTGTTATGGCTGCCCTGGATTACTCACATTCTTCCCATTCAGGCCAGGTTTGCCGTCCTCGCCTGGCTTTCCCTGTGGGCACAAGCCATTAATCAGGTGTCACCATTCGGCAGAGAGTAGGAAGGTGGCAGAAGGGGAATGAAAGCCTCAACTCACCAGTGCTCCAGGGGATCCAGGGGGACCCGGGGGACCATGCTCTCCTCGGAGGCCTGGAAGTCCCTGGAAAAAGTCTTTGCTAGGATTCAGAGGGCCCCGGAGACATCTCTTGGGAACACCCTGTGGGCTGGGAGGAGCCCCCACAAGGATTCTCTTCCATTGTAGAAACCCCCAGGATTGGGAGGTCCCAGTGGGATCCCCTGAGGCACAGATGATCCATGGGTTGGAAGGACCCCTGTTGAGCCTCCCAAGGTGAAAAAATCTCCAGAACTTGGGGGTCTCTTGTGACCCCTGGGGCAAAGAACTTTAGAAAGGGGACTTTATTATAACCAGCCATCCAGGGGCTGAAGCCCCTCTCAAAGTCAGAGTCCTACAAACTACCCAACTCTCATGGATACTGCAACCATGATGACTAGGTTGGGGTTTACAGGACCCCTCAGTCACCTCCACCCAGTGCTCCCCGCTCACTTACATCTCGCCCTGGTTCCCCAGCTTTGCCAACAGCACCCTGAGGAAAAACTCAAAGTCAGACTGGTGGGGGCCTGGGGCTCCGTCGCTGAGAAGGCACTAGTTCCGGGGACCCAAGATCAACCATGACAGCAATATGTCCTGCTCAGGCTGGGTTCCAGGAGCAGATAGACTGCACACCTGGCTCTGGAACTCAGGACTAAGATAAGACTGGGATCTCCAGCCTGCCTCTGAGGGCCTTAGAGAGGGAATGAAAAGCAGGTGACTACAACTCACAGGCTCCCCAGGGGGGCCAGGGGCTCCGGGTTTGCCATCCAGCCCGCTCCGGCCATCCAGTCCAGTGGGGCCTCGGTCACCCTGAGGAAAATAGAGCAGTGACAGGCTTTTTAAACACTGAGCTGGATTTGGGAGCCAAAGCCCATTTCCTAAAATCACACCTCTTACCTTTTCTCCTGCTGGGCCTCGAATACCTGGGTTCCCCTGGAGGGAAGAAGGTCAGGCAAGAGGTGAAGGCAAAATGGGGCCTTAGGCTAAGGGGGCACAGGGCTGCGCTCACCTGTAGACCTGGGGGTCCTTGAAGCCCACTGACGCCCTGAGAAAGAGGGAAGCAGGATCAGAGCAGGTTTTCCCAGGCCTGCTTCCCCCAAAGGCCAACCAACTCACCCTCTCCCCAGAGGTTCCAGGGGGGCCAGGGTCACCCTTGGGTCCTCGAGGACCCTCCTGTCCACGCTCACCAGGCTCTCCCTATGGCAGAATCAGGCTTGCTAAGGAAACAACCCTCAAACCATGGGCATACTTAAGGTAGGACCTACTGGGAGGGGTTCTGGATCCTCCTTCCCAGCCCGGAACTCGTTCCACCCAAAGCCCCAGTACCTTCTCTCTGACTCCAAGTCCTGCATCCACCTGTAGGGGAAGGACCAGGAGAAGAATGCTTCAGCGATGGGGATGGGTTAGTGAAGGGAGATGGGGTCAGTACAGGGCTACAAGGATCACTGGAGGTGTGGCAGGGGCACCAGAGTGAGGAGCATGAGGAGACACAGTGTGCTGTCAACAGAGGCAAGTGAAGGAGATGGCAGAGCCAGACCCAGTTCAACACTTACTAGTCGTCCAGGGGGTCCTGGAGGCCCCTGAAAAAGGAAGTTATTTCAGTCAACAGCAGCCCTGAGGTCAGTCTTGCCTCAGGCTCAACTCTGCCCCTCAGTTCCGTGCAGCACCCCAATGCCACCTCTCAGAAGGTAGGCCAGGCCTGGGACAGCCCACTGTGCAGATGCTGACCAGCACTGGCAGCAGTACCAAGGAGCTCTCCTTCCTACCTAGGCCTAGGCCAGCCCCACTCACCGGTGCCCCACGGTTGCCCTTAGGTCCTGACAGTCCAGGGCTGCCCTGCAGAAAGGCAGGGGTCAGGATCAGTCAAGGTGGGATCAGCCTGGGGGATCTTTAGACATACATGGGGACTCATGGGGCCCGGGTGGCCTTTGTTGTAGAAGGATCACAGAAAGGGCAGACTGTGAGAACCAGAGCTGCTTCGGGGTTGGGGTGGCAGGACCAGGGCTGGGAACTAGACAGTTGGGGAGTTGAGGACGGCTGGGACTCACGTTTCGTCCATCCTCTCCAGGGTCTCCAGGGTCTCCCTTCTCACCCACAGGTCCTGGGGCTCCAGGTACCCCCTAAGAAGAGCAACTGGTCTGAGACAGATTCTCACGGCATTCCATAGCTTTCTCATAAACACCTAGACTGCCCTATGTTTGCCCCAAAATCCATGCCAGAGCTTCCCATCACCTCTCTCTGCCCTGCAGGGTCTCCCCAACCTTTGACCTTCAACCTTGAGATCACTTCCATGTCCAGGGTTCCCATCACCTCCCTTCTTCCTGCCCACACTCACCCGAAGGCCACGCTCTCCCGTTTTCCCAGGCAAGCCTGGCTCACCCTGGTGATAGAACAGTCACATTGTATCTGTGGGTTAGGGTCTAACTCACTCAAGGAACGAGGGCAGAGGGCCTGGGCACCCGTTGGGCAGGAGGCACAGGATGAACTGGATGATCTGGCAGGGTGGCAGATTATGGGAATCACAGTTTATGGATTAAAGGATCAGAAACCACAGTGGAGAGACGTCTTACCGGGAGACCCTCGTCACCTTTCTCTCCAACCTCACCCTGCAAGACATGAGACTCAGGTCTAGTTCCAGGACACCTCAGTGAGGCTGGCAACACCCCTTACTCCCTATCTCCCATGACTCCTTCGACTCTTACATTTCGTCCTCTGGGGCCAACAGGCCCAGAAGGGCCAGGCCGCCCCGGGTCTCCTTTTTCTCCAGGAGGCCCTGAGTCACCCTATGGAAGAAATAAGAATGAGGTGACACAGAAAATATGCAGCCTTTGAATGGCATTGACCTCTGAAACCTGGGGGTCACCCAAGGTCACAGATACTCACTGGAGGTCCTGCTCTGCCAGTAAGACCAATGGGACCCTAAAGGGGTAAAAAGGGGAACTGGACTTAGTCACAGCTCTCAGATCATCCTTATGTCACTGCGGCCACTCCAACACTTACCCGGTCTCCAGGCTCTCCCTTGGGACCAGGATCTCCTGGAATAGGCAACCCAGGTGGGCCCTGTGGGTAGAAGGCCCAGAAGTGAGAGGGGCAAAGTCTTCACAGGCCCAACCCCCCCAACACCTGCCCTTCCCTCACCGGTCCTCCTTTGACTCCAGCAGCTCCTCTGGGCCCAGGAGGCCCCACATCTCCCTGAAGGAGACAAAAACCCTCAGTACTACAATCACAAGCCAGAAACCATGCCCCTATCACCTTGACCTCACCCCGTACCAACTTCTCACCACACGTACCTTCTCTCCTTTGACACCAACACCATCAGATGTCTGAAAACAAACAGGACAAACCTAGCTTTGCCCCATTTGGGGACCAGAGGACCAAGGCTTGACTGGGACAGCACTCATATAGAACTGGAAGTCACAGCCTCTGTCCCTGCTCAGCCATTGAGGGTCACCACTGAGGTGGGGTGCAGAAGATGAGCTAACAGAAAGCTGTTATGGCAGCCATAGGGTTACAAGGTCACAGCCAGGACCACAAAGAGTCACGGAACTCTGACCCTGCCCAGAGTCCCAGAGCGTGGGGTCACCAGCTGGAGCAGTGGCTTACAGGGTTTCCATCCTCTACTCACTCACCACCACAGCAGGGTCCCCAGGGCGACCAGGTTCTCCCTGCAGAAAGAACATAGGGGTAGAAAGAGGCCACAGACCCACCCAGGACCTCCAGGTCCCAGTCCTACCTGCCACGTCCCTACTACCAAGTAGTGTGCCCCCCACCCATAGCTCACCTTCTCTCCTTGGCGGCCAGCAGGTCCTTGTGGCCCCTGTAGGCAGGTAAAGTGTGAGCCTAGGAAAAGCCAGTGGGGGGGGGGCACATACAAAAGCCCCAGTCCTGGCCCTGCCAGTCACAAACTCACTTCAGGACCCCTGGCTCCAGGACGTCCAGCAATCCCAGGTGGCCCCTGAAGAAGAGAAACACAAGCGCCTCTTCAGGTGGGTGGGAGGCTTTGGGCAAATGGGTGGAGGGAAGAGGCAGAAATGGGGGCAGCAGGATAAAGGTAGGGACAGGCTGGGATTTAGAGTCAGACTCAGCAGGAGGGCAAAGACCACACCAGTTCAGCAGGGGCAGACAGTGAAAGCTGGAGGCCTGGGGGCCACCAAAGGCAAAAAGTCAGAGCCAGGAGTGACACAGAGCTCACCAGCAACTGGCACTGATATGGAGGTCACTGGGCTTACCTGGGGTCCCACCTGGCCAGGGAGTCCCCGTTCACCCTGAGAAGACAGAAGAGGTCAGAGCAAAGTGTGGCCCCAGCTCCTGCAGGTCCCTGAGAGCCCCTCTGGTCCCACTTACTTTTGCTCCAGTCTCACCCGGGGCTCCTGACAACCCCTGGTCACCCTGAGGAAAGAGAGGATAGGCGAGGGGCCTTAACCAGTGAACCCCACACAAGGTGTCTCAAACTCCAGTTGTCCTCATTTGTAAGGACAGCTGCTGGCCCCGGGGAAGAACCTTTATCTCCTGATTGCCCAGCCTTCCCTAATACCATTGGGCTCCCAGGATATCACCCTTCACATCTGATCCCCCAATTGGCACTCACTTTGGGGCCAGCGATTCCAGGAAGTCCTCGAAGACCCTACAAGGGATGAATTTGGGAGTTCAGAGACATAGGATGGAGCATACAGATGGAGTAGGGGTTGATGGTTGAGGGTGGGAACTAGAACCATGCCCACCACATTCAGAACTCTGGTCTCTACTTACCAGCTCCCCTGGGGGGCCAGGTTGTCCAGGGAGGCCTGGGGCTCCATCTTCACAATCACCCTAAAGGAGAAGGTGGAAAGACGTAGGGCATACCCTGCCCTCGGCACCTGCTCTAGAGAAGCGATATCAACAGGTTGATTTCCTACCTTTTCTCCTTTCTCTCCGGAAGGGCCAACTGGTCCTTGAAGTCCAGGGCTTCCAGGAAGACCCTAGGAGAAAGGGAGGGAGCGTAAGAGCTGTGAACTAGGAAGCCCAGCACCCAAATGCAGCCCCAGTTGAGCCCCTAATCCTACTCACCCCCCAAAGAACTTTCCCTTGGCTCCTTACCGGCAGCCCTGGTTCCCCAGAAGCAGTTCCACCAATACCTGGTCCAGGAGGACCCTGGAAGAGAACAGCAGGTCAGGGAATGACCAGAGGAATCTGACTCCAAGCTGCCCCCTGCATTCCTTATCCACCACTTACTCGTTCCCCACGATCGCCTTTGTCGCCCTGAAAGACAGACAGATCACCATTCTGTGACCCCAAACATATCCTCTGTCCCAAGATACAAAATGGATGAGGCTCGTGGGTCAAATTGGACTGTAAGGATCATGGGGGAACTCAGGAGACAAGAAAGGGGTGCAGGTCTAAGGATCAGAGGAGGACAGTGTGGGGGTCCCAATGGGGTCATCAGATCTCTGAGTCATATAGAGGTTGAGACCCACATGGGGTCCTGCCATTACCTTAACAGTGGTACCAGGAATCCCTGGGGGCCCACGGGGTCCTGGCCCTCCCAAAGGGCCACGAGGCCCAACAGGACCCTGTTGGAGGAGACAAAGTGTAAGGTGCAACCCCACAGACATCATTCAACTCCTGCATTGTTATCCCAGCATGCATCACCTGTCCCCATATGCCCTGGGACTTACTGAAGGTCCAGGGTCCCCTTTTTTCCCAGGAAGCCCTGGTCTCCAGTCTCCAGTGACAGGTGCAGGCTCACCCTGCAGGGGCAGAGAGCACCATTTCAGGATTCAGGGTGGAAGACCCCAGAGTGTTCCAGCATGCCTCACCACACCTCAGGCTCTGCCCAGTATCCACAGCCCTGTCCCTACAAGGGACGTCCTCATCCCCCAAACTTCACCTACCGGCTCCCCCTTCGGGCCTTGAGGCCCTTGCGATCCCTGAGGACAAAGCAGAGCAGAAGAGGTGCTCAGGCTCAGGTGAGTCTCAGACAAGGCTCCCAGAGGCCAACATCCTCCTGCCCCAGGCTCCCCACATTATAAGAAAACCCTGGGAAGATACTAGGAAGATCAAGAAGGAAAGGTACCTACCGGTTCCCCAGGAGGGCCAGGCAACCCCGGGGAGCCCTGTAAATGGAGGACAGTCAGAAGCATCGCACTCACTCAAGCAATTATCCCACCTTGACACACAATGTAACTTTCTTACCTTCCGACCAGGGGTCCCAGGAGTCCCAGGGTGACCAGGGATACCTGGTGCCCCATCTACTCCAGGAAAGCCCTAAGGAAGCAAAGAAGTCAGAGTAGGAAGAGAACTCTACCCTAGTGATCCGGTTATCTGGAAGAGCCTACCCCATCCACAGCGAGCTGCCATCCCACAGGCCCAAGTGTTGTCAGGTACAGAAGTGGCCCTTCACAGGTGAATGGATCTCAATTCCGGGTATGTGGGACAAAGGCCCTCCTGCCTCTGGGACCTGGGGTAGCCACCCAGTCTCTCTAAGGTGTTTCAGTGCCCCTGTGGCATCTCCACTTCAGAGCCTCCCCCAAATTTCTGGTATGGCTTATGGTCTCTGCCTAGGCGTCTAAGAACCTCTATGGTTCTGGCTCTGTTTCCATCTTCCTCCTAAATCCTGAGAACACTGGATGGATGGCCCTAAGCCAAGCACAATGGCCTAATCACTTACCCTCTCACCCTTGGCAACAGTACTTCCAGGGGGACCTTGGGGACCAGGAACACCAGTCCTGCCCTAAGAAAGCAGAGCAGGTAAGAATGTAGAGAGCCGGAGAGATCGCTCAGTAGAATAAGCTCATGCCTGAGAAATGCAAGGTCCTGAGTTCAATCCCCCGTATCACAAAAGAAAGAAAGAAAGAAAGAAAGAAAGAAAGAAAGAAAGAAAGAAAGAAAGAAAGAAAGAAAGAAAGAAAGAAAGCAGAAAACCTGTAAGAGCAGGGCAAGGCACAGAGAGGCACTCACCGGGGGGCCAGGGTCCCCAGGGCGCCCAGCTCGCCCTTCCACACCCTGGGAAGGAAAAACCCATGAGTGTCACGCCTCCTGCTGTCCCAGCCCACTGAGCCCAGCGGGCCCTGCACCCCCCACAGGACTACTTACTGTCTCTCCAGGCTCCCCCTTCTGGCCCTAAAGAAAGACACATCCCATGAGGCTGCAGGGGCTGGTCCAGGGCAGCTGGGCCCAATCACCCTTTGCTCCAGACACTTACCTTCAGACAATGCACAGAGCAAGGTTCTGGCTGGGGCTGTAGACACAAAGTCTCTTTGAGCCAAGCTGTGCTATTAGGAACCCCCAGGTTCCCTCTTCTCCATCCTTAGCCCCCCAGGGGCTATTTCCAAACCTGAGTGGCCATGGCTGCCTGACACAGTGCTACCGCCAGGTCACCAGCTGCCCGTTGCAAGCTTGGGCCATCATCCACAGCAAAGAAATTCTCCAGAGGTTCTGTGCCCACCACCAAGTGATGCAGCTGCTCGGGGCTGGCTCCCGCAAAACCCAACATCATCACCTTGAGTCCTAAGGAGGGGTCAGCAGCCTATGTGACAACTCACTGAGTTCACTCTGACCCCCAGGCCCCAGCCCCATCATCCAAATTCCTCACCAGTGGACTGGGCCTCACGGATAGGGCTGGATAGGTCACCCCTGGGTAGCTCATCTACCAACAGGACCATCACCCCTGGCACTTGCTGGCGGCGTCCTGGAGCAGCAGGTGCCAACAAGCGTCTGTGAGCTACAGTCACAGCCGTGCCTGAGAGGAAGGGCATGTCAGAGCCTTGGTATTCCAAGCTCCTCCTGGGGGAGCCCCCCAACTCCATACCCACTACAGTTCTCACCCAGATTGTTTCCACTTGGGTCCATGTAGGAGATGCCACGGATCTTCTGCAAGATGATCCCAAGGTCATGGGAACTATTCAGTGGGAACAGTGGAGAGGGCCGGTGACTATATGACAGCAGGCCAACCTGGCATGGGGAGACACAGAGCACTGGGGACGAGACAGAGCAGGGATGAAAGTGCACAGGGATTAGAGGAAGACAGAAATGGGGCAGGTGAGAGAGACTAAACCAGAACTGTTTATTAGGCGTCAGCCATGTTGCAGGGAAAGGCGGGACAATCTGCAGCTTGGAGGAGAGGTGGGAGAATGCCTGACTTTCGGAAGGGTAGAGATGGGGCTAGTGAGGACCTGGGATGGGAGTGGGGAAGGAGAGACAGGGTCTGGCTGCCTCAGAGCCAAACCTGGGCAGCCTGAGGCCCCAGAGGCCCAAGTGCAGAGACCAGGTGCTCCAGGACCCATCTCACAGGCTCCGCATGGTGAGCATTGTCTTGTGTGGCGTGCAGCACGAAGACCACGTCCAACAGGCCCTGAGGGCACTCTGTAGGAAGTAGCCAAGTTACTGCTGAGCGCCCCACCCACCCGCTGCCTAGGCTTCTCCAAATATTCCCTCCATACCTGGGTTCTTTGTGACGGAGGCCTCAGGACCCCGTATACTCCCCCGGACAGGGGTCAGGGAGAAGACATAGGAGACCCCAGGCTGTAGCCCTGTCACCCTGTGAGAGCTCAAGATCCCTGGAAGTGTCTCTGAGGTCCCGGGCACATCTGAAGAGAACAGGATATGGTTAAACAAGAGAATCCCCATGGAGCCACATCTGCCAGCCCATCCCAAAACTGGTTCCTCCTCACCCTGACTAGTGCCTCTGAGGGGCTGCCAAGACAGGATGTAGTTGGATGCCTCAGACACTGGGGTCCAGGCCAGAGTTACGGAGTCAATGGAGGTATCTATCACATGGAGTTCAGTGCTTGGGACACGAGATGGCTCTGAAAGAGGAACCAAAGATCAGTGGTCAGAAGCTGTGTCCTGAGAAGCCAGAAGAGGGAGAACTGAGATCCTAGGGAAGGTTCATTATGGGGGATCATGCTGGGATCATGCCAGAGTCACAGGAATGGGAGAACAAAAGTCACTTGAATCTGGGGTACAGGAAATCACACACGTCTTCAGTTGGGAAGAGTATACCACAGCAGGTGGGCCCACTGCACTCACCAGTGTATGCAGTCACCTCCCTGGGGGGCCCTTCCCCAGCTGGCCCCAGGACACTCAGCCACACATGGTACCGTGTGTCTGGCTCCAGCCCATCCAGGTGGTAGCTGCTGGACTCAGGCCCCAGGACTCGGGACTGTTCCTGACCACCTAGGGCAAGATGAGTGTGAGGGCCAGAAGCAGGTAGGAGGATGCAACCGTTGTACTGATGGGCTGCGCACCTCACTGGCCCTCACTGCCCTGACTCTGCCCTCTGGGTCCCTGTTCTGACTGATTGCCCTCATTCTAGATGACTAACCACTGCCCATTTCATTGATCTTTTTTTTTTTTTTAAACTTTATTCATTTACATTATGGCCAGCTCAGCCTGTCCTGGGTGTGGGGCTGGCATAGCATGTGGTGCTGGGGATCAAACCGCAGTTCTTGCAGTTGTCTAAGCTTGCGTGAATAGGTGCTTTAGACCACTGAGCCATCTCACCAGCCCCATTTCATTGATCTTAACCCATTTACTTCTCCAGGACCTCAGTGACCCCACCACCACCCAACTGATCACACTATCTGAGTTCCTAGGGCAAGACCGGGCTGACCATGCATGCCTCCCGCCCTCACCGGCCAGAGCCTCCTACTCGGACAACACTTACCCTCGGGTCGCCAGCGCAACCGGAAGCCACGTGCTCCAGACACTGGCTCCCAGCGCAGCCTCAGAGAATATTCCCCACGCTGCACCACACGAAGTGTCTCCAGGGTGCTGGGCATCTCAGGTGCTGCAGAGAGCATGGGAGTCTGGGCCCCACCTAACCCCACACACCCATCTTCCCAGCCAGCCCTCTGCCTCCTTCCTCTTCCCAGACCCTACCCCACAGGATCCCCTCCATCCCTGCTCCCTTTTCCAACTGCATCCCTCTGCAATCCCTCCCTACCCATCCAAGCCCCCTCCACCTACGAGTAGTGATGACAATGGAGACAGGTGTGCCCTCGCGGTCCCCAACTAGAGCGGTCACTCCCACTGAGTAGCTGACTCCACCCTCCAGACCCCGTATCTCTGCAGAGTCAGTATTTCCTGGGAGTATCTGGTGTCTGGTAGGGCCACCTGGCCAAGTGAACAAAGAGCTGTATGTCAGGGGTGGCGTGGCTCACAAAAGGGCAACCCCAAAACCAAGAAGGGCAAGGGTACAGTCAGGGAGCCAGACCTTCACTTCTGCCCCAAGCCAGTCTGTAGGATGTAGCTCCAGGGACCCCAACCCATGTCACTCGCAGAACATCACTGGAAGCATTAAGGATCTGTAGCTTTGACACACTGCCCACTGGCTCAGGAGCTAAGGACAGAAGGGAGATGAGGGCATGAGGGACCAGAGGTGACTGGGTATCTGGCAGAGAGAAGAGGGTGACAATGCAGGGGACATCTGAAGGTTAGGTGTGGTTTGAGCAGACAGGCTCAGTGTTTCAGGCTGGGCAGTACAGGGCAGCCATGAATGAGTTCACCGTGGGTAGAAACTCGACCAACAGGGATGAGTCAACAGGGCATGGCATTCATTGAATAGCAATGAACTGGGCAGGGGGAGCACTCAGAAATACACAGCAGGGCAGGCCTGCATCAGCCAATGACGTGTGGTTAGCAGCCAGCTGGAGTCCACTCACCAGTCCTCACGTCCACAGAAGCAGGGGCTCCTTCCACACCAGATACATGGGCCCTCACATACACTGTATATTTAGTGTCTGGCTCCAGCCCGTCTAGGTCAGCCACTGTGGCCTCCCCAGTAACCAACTGGGATTTCTCTGGAACTGGGAGCAGAGATGAATACAGAGATGGATACAGCCAGACTCTGCCCCACAATGTCCTACCCAGACCCCCAGGAAATGCCAGTCCCCGTTCCATTCAGACCTGCCTCCCATGACCTTCCCAGACCCCTGGTCCCCACCATGTCCTGAGTGCCAGGAAACTCTATATCCTGTGGCTCCAGGAACCCTGGTCCAAGCAATGGTAACAGATGAGCTCCCAGCCTGAGTCACATGGACTCTCCTCACAGGTCCCAGAGGGTCTGAGGAGAGAGGCCACAAGGTCATTAGGAGTCTGACAGGGGATCAGAGCAGGGACTAAGGGGAAATGGCAGGGTCATTTGACAGGGAAAAGCCATGGGAGTCTAACAGGTGGCAGGGACCTGAGAACAGACAAGAAGTGGGGGTCCTGACAGAAAGGATAGTGGGAATCTGTGTAACTGGAATCCGACAGGGTTGGGTGGTCTGATGGAGGCATGAGGACAAATGGATGCAGTAAGGGGCTCCGGCAAAGAGAAAGTTCAAGACTAAGAGGAGAGCTGGGTGCAGAAAAAGCAGGGTGTGAGAGATGAATTGAGGGAATCTGAGGCCGAAGACAGTGGGGGTCTTACAGGAAAGGCAGGAAATGATGAAGAAGGGAAGGATAAAGGGGAAGCATGGGAGACTGAAGGTAGAAACAGAGCAACCGAGGGGCGCAGAGGGAATGTGACTAGGAGACAAATTCTGGGGAGAAGGCCCTGGGGTAAGGGTGTGGAGTCTGAAGAGGCACTAGAGGCAGAGAGCCCAAGGACAGGATCAGGCCCTGACCAGTTTTTGCCACGATGTGTCCAGGGGGGCCCTCTTCTCTCCCTCGAAGAGCCGACACAGCCACCTGGTAGGAAGTCCCAGGCTGCAGCCCAACGATGTCTGTGACGGTAGAGTCTTGAGGCAATATCTGGCTAGATTCAGGACCTAGGATCAGAAGGAAACAGTGGCATGGCTCCTGCATGTCCCCTCAGTCCCCACACATTTTGTCATTGTTGTTTTTTTTTTTTTGGTGGGACCAGGGTTCAAACTCACGACCTTGCACTTGCCAGGCAGGCACTTGTGCCACGGAGCTATCTCCCTGGCCCCCTGTCATTGTTGTTGAGACAGGCTCTCACTGTGTAATTTAGGGTGGCCACAAACTTCTGGTGATCCTCCTGCCTCATCCTCCAAGTGCTGGGATTACAGGCCTGTGTTACCACTATCAGGCAGTTCCCCCACTTTGATTGCTCCCCTCAGCAATCCTCCCACGCCCTCACACACACACTGACCACTGGCTGTCCTCCAGCTAAGCCGAAATCCACTGGCTCCAGGAACGGGGCTCCAGGTCACTCTCATTCTGGTTGCATCTGACAGCACAACCCGAAGTACTGGGACAGCGAGGGGCGCTTCTGATTCTAAAAGTTAAACATAGACAGGAGCCAAGGATCAAGAACAGGGCAGGAATGGGCTGATCAACCACCCCCACAAGTTCCCTGCAGTGTTTACCTCGGCGGACAGTGAGGATGCTGGCATCACCCTCCTGGTGGCCCTTGCGAGCAGACACCCGCACAGTATAGGTAAGCCCTGCCCGAACATCATCCAAGTCAAAGGCAGTCTGACTCCCGGGAAGCACCAGGGTCCGCTCAACCCCTAAGACAGAAGGCAGGATCGGCATAGGGAGCAGGCTTATGACATGGTAGTAGTGGTAGACAGCAATACAGGTTGACAGGCTCTCGGCTGGGGATGCTGGGTGTTCAAGGCCAGATGGATACCAATAGGATGCAGATGCAAAAGAGGATGAGAGAGGAGGACCAGAGCAAGAGGAGCCTATGCTGAATAGGGACCCTAGGTGACACAGGCAGTGAACAGGAGCAAGGCATGCAGGATGACAGGAGTGGTGGACAGCAATTCGAGTAGACAAGGCTTGGGCAGACTGATATCAGAGGTCACTGTGGAATGACTCGAGTGAGAAAGTGCCGACAGTGGTCACAGCTGTGGTAACAGAAGGGCAGGTGACACAGCCTGGGACTGTGGAGAAGGGAGGGCAAGAGCCATGGACATAGCTGGTCATGGTGGCGCAGATTTGTAATCCCAGAACTTGGGAGGCTAAGGCAGGAGGATCACCATAAGTTCAAGGTCAGCTACATAGTGAGCTAAAGTCCACCTTCAACTACACAGCAAAACTGTCTCAAAAACAAAAACAAATACAAAGCCATAGAAGAGATGGGGGGGGCAGAGAGTGGAGACAGAGGCAAGTAAAGCAACAGGGGGCAGGGGAGGGGACAGGCCAAGCTGGAGGCTGTTCTGGGTTCACTGTCACCTTAGGAGGTGGGTATGGACAAGGATATAGTAAAGAAGGGGCTGTAGGGACCCACTGGAAGGAGACAGAGAGAGGCTGCACTCAGACCCCATGGGCTGGAACTTAAGGATGCAGGGAGTTCTCTGGCTGCCTCCCCTCACCCTGGGTGCTGCGCACAGTGATGCGGTACTCAGTGGCACTAGGGACTGGGCTCCAGGACACTCTCACCCTCTGCCCCGGCAGTTCAGTTGCTTGCAGGTCCCTCACAGGGCCCAGGGGCTGTTCTGGCCCTGCTGGATGGCACAGCATAAGAGGTAGCCTGGAGCTACCCACCTTTCCCAAGGCTCAGCCCAGGCCACAGAGCCCTCACCAGTGGGGACCACCATGGCAGGAGTGGCCACCTCATGGCCCTCCAGCAGAGTGTACAATGTGAAGCGATACTTAGTGCCCGGCTGCAGCCCCGTCAGCTGGTGGTGGGTCACGTCCGCAGGCAGCACCACCTTCTGTGGTGGCTCTAGGCCTAGATAGTGACAACATCAGGCCAGCTAAAGCCACACCTAGCCCCCAGCCCCCCCCATCCCCATCCCCATCCCCTACTGACCACTTTCACGATGCCACTCCAGGCGATAGCCACGGGCCTCAGGCACCAGGTTCCAAGACAGAAGGATGGCTGTGGGGCTCAGGAAGACGTGGCTCAAGGTCTGCTCAACCAACGGATCTGCCAGGGCACACGGACATGAGTGGTCTCTCCCCTTCCTCTGCCAGCTCTCCCCTACCCAAAGAGAGATACAGGTTTCTCACCAGTGCGGGCAGTAAGGGGAGTGGCAGGCCCTACACTCTGGCCAAACACAGCGCTCACAGTCACCTCGTAGTCCATGCTGGGCTCCAGGTCACGCAGTAACACGGACCCCTGCCCAGGGTCCAGTTCCTGCTGCTGTATGGCACCCCCTGAGTGGAGGCACAGATGGTTCCAGGGGCCTTGCAGACTCAGGGCCCCATGGCCTTGTCTGTAGTGTGGGGACACCCATCATGCACACCTTCCACTTACCACTGAGGGCACGCCATGTCACATGGTAACCAGTGGCACCCGGCACACCCTGCCAGGCCACCAGGAGGCTGTGGGCTGTGGTGTTCTGGATGGTCAATTCTGGCCCTGCAAGGGCAGCTAGGGAAAAGATTAGCAGGGTGGAGAGTAGGCAAGGTAAATGGGGCCAGGCAGGTAGGTGTAGGTGCTGAGTCAGCGGTGGGCAGAGGTACTCACTGGTCCGAGCAGTCCCGCTCACAGCCTCCCCAATGCTGTTGGCATAGAGAGCAACCACGGTCACCTGGTACTCAGTCAGAGGCCGGAGACCTTGCAGCCACACACTGGTCTCTCCAGCTGGGACAATCACCTGTCCAGGGTCACAGGCTACCTCATCTTGTCCAGCCCAGCACCAGCCACCCACCTTTTTGCCCTGGAAGCTTTACCTCCTTTCGCTCGCTTGGTAGTGGCTGTCCCAGTCCTGTCAGAGGGGTGTAATGGACCCTGTAGCCAGTCACAGGGCCACTAGCTGCGGTCCACTGTACTCTCAAGGACTGACTGCCTGATTCAGACAGCACTAGGTCCCGTGGGCCAGATGTCAAGTCATCAGCTGCAAATGGGGTCAGGTGATCAGGTAGGAGGGTGGGGCATCAGAAGCACAAAGGAGGGACCCAGCATGCCCAGCCTGGGGCTGGCAGGCACACAGTGTGGGCGGGAACTCACAAGGTAGGGTCACAGGCACACCCCCAGCAGTTGTGCACACTCTGCGAGAAATGAGGGGCAGTAGAGTCCTCAAGATGCGAAAGTCATTGACAAAGAATGAGAAATCACTGCTTGGCTGTGAAGCAACTCGATTCAGCTCCTCAAAGTCAGCATTCTTGATTCCTGAGGCCACAGCCAATTAGGACTTGGTTGTCCACATGTCCTCTGAATGACCCTCCCCAGCTGACCCTCATGGCAGCTCAGGACTCACCCACTGCAAACAGCTTAACACCCTTCTCCTTCAACCTCTGGGCAGCAGTGTCTACCAGGTCCTGGGACTTCCCATCAGTGATGAGGATGCAGATCTGAGGGAGAGGCAAGAGCCAAGTCAGGGCTTTCTCAGACACTCTGGAGCCACCTTGGGAGCAGGGGAGGGGCAGGGATCACCTTGGGGATGCCAGGTCGAGACAGCTGGGCCAGGAAGACATGGTCGGACACGTGGAGAAGCGCAGCCCCTGTGCGAGTGTTGCCCTTCTTATAGGTGAGCTCTCGGATGGCACGGATTACATCACCCCCAGAGCCAAGTGCATCCAGGCCAAATTCTGTCCTGTTGGGGTGGGGCAGGTACCAGGAAAAGGATAAGGACTGTCTCCAGCCTTAGCCTTAGTGACCTCTGGGAGAGAGGCCTTGAAGCCCCCATGTTCACAGATTCCCAAGGACACCTTTGTGTATCACTGTGGCTGTGTCCAGCCTATCAGAAGCCTTTGGGGTTCACAGCCCAGAGGGACAAAATGTCTAGTGAAATAATTGCTGAAGGAAGTTGTAGGAAGATGAACTGGGCTAGTCAAGGAATGTGTCTGACAAAGATTCGGGAAGGGTCAGAGCTAGAACAGAGAGCATGCAACTAGCACTGGGCATCTGGGAGTCCCAGCCCCCCTCCTTCCTTAACCATCCAGATCAAAACCAGAGCCTCCCTATGTTGGGCCCTGTATTCTAGCAGCCATGTGTGTACCCTCCAGAGTGAAGCCCTCCCCACCTCCAGGGAAGGTCCCCACTAGGGACCCTCTGGGCTCCTCTAATCCTGTCCCTGAAGGACCCTGCCCAGGAGTGTCTAGACTCTCCACCCTGCTTGGTGAGCTCTATAGATCCCCAGTTCACCCTGGCCACACTCACCGTGGGTCATCACTGTACTGCACCATGGCAAAGTGCACTCCCTGGGCACTAGCTGCCCCCGAGAAAGGCAGCACCAGTCCCTCCACGAATCCCTGTACTTCTCGAAAGTTGTTGCGGCCAATGGAGGAGGAGCCATCCAGTAGGAAAACGATGTCAGCGGCATAAAGGCGCGTGCAGGTCACTGGGGCCCAAGGAAAGATCATGACCTCTTCCGGGACTCCACATGCCCTCCTCTTGCATTGTGGACCCTTGGGACTAGGTCTGGGGTGGAGAGCAACTCCGAGGGTGGCTTGAACCTGGAAGCCTCTGGAGGGAACCCTGTGGGGCTAGGATGACTCTCCTGCAAGGGTCAGGGCATGCAGGGAGGGAGAGTTGTGCTCTGGTGTGGATCTGGGACTCAAGCCAGCCTCTGGGGACCAGCAAGGGGAGCATGGAGCATAATGCTGGGCTCAGCAGGCAGATGCCCAGGAGATAACGTGGGGAGCCCAGCTAGCCTCAGACTGCAGTGGATCTGGGAAGTTTGAGGAAACTTAGGTGGAGGCAGGGCAGTAGAGGTCGAAGTGTCAGAGACGAGGGCCATATGGAGGGACGGGTAACTGGATGCTGTGCCCACCTCTCTCCCCAGGTTGGGCCCGCAGTCGGGGCGCCCCCACCAGGATCCCAGCGCAGAGTGCCGCTACCAGGAGCCACGGCCTCATCCTGAGCGACAGAAACGTTCAACCAGGATCTCTGCCTCTGCCCCTTGCCCCCGTGGTTTTGGCAGGTTTGAGCCCAGCATTTTCCCACCCCAAGTCTTGGCCTTGCCTGTGCGCCCCTCTGTCGGCTCCCAGCTCCCGCCGCCAGCGCCTCCTCGGTCTCAGTCCCGCCCTGCACTGCTCTAAAAAAGTCCCAGATCCCTGGGGAGGGAGGGAAGAGAAGGGGAGGGGAGGGGCGGTGGGCGGGAACAAGAGCGCCCGCCTCACCCACCGCCCCAGAGGTGGCTGTCCCTACTCCTGCCTACTTAGGTCAAAACCCCTCTTGTCGCTTCTGGGAAGCCCCAGGCTCTTGACAGGCATGGGGCTTCCCGACTAACCTACATCGCGTTACAGAATGGCCAGTGAAGTGATTTGCAGCCTGAAGTGTGGACAGGTTCCTTCAGACCAGGTGGTAGCTGTGCCAAGGTAGGGGGAGGCTGCAGCTGGAGATGAGTCACCCCCAACCTGGTGGGGGTGTCCAGACAAGCCTGTAGGCCATGAGTCCTGACTCACGCCACTCCTGTGAATCAGCCACCCCTGTCTGGTGGGCCTCTAAGGAGGGCCCCACCCAAACTTCCTTGACAGGCACAGCAGCCCCCAGCAAGCCTGGGGTTCTGAGCCTATTTTAGGGACACTGGGCTCTATTGGACTGGATCTAAGAAATGTACCCACCCCTCCATGGAGTGGGCAAGAGGAAGAGAAAGGAACCTATGTCATGTGTATGTGTCCAACCCAATGCCCTCCCCCCATGCCTTGATCTAGTCCCAGGCAAATGCTATCCAGCTGTGTTTACAGGGAGGGGGGCCTGTCCAGATGTGGAGGTTAGGACCACCCACGGTGACAGCTCAGCTCTCAGGAATCCACCCCCTGCAGCCTATGCCTCAGTGGGGAGCCTGTCCAAGTCTCAAGCCAGGGTCCCTACCTACATGCCCTGGTTTTTGGCCTAGACTCCCCTCCTTCAATCTATTCTTCTTGTAGACACCTTCCACTCAAAACCCAGGCCCTGTCTCCTCTTCTTACTGCCCACAAGGTTACCTGTAGCTTCCCCTTTTATAACTGACCCACTCCTCTCCCCTGATCAGCCTGACTTTCCACCCCTCTTCTAACTAGTCTCCCATCCTAGTCGTCAAGTTCAGAACCACTGTTTTTTTGAGGCAAGGTCTCACTATGTAGCTCAGGCTGGCCTTGAACCCATGCCTACCTTGCTGCCTCAACTTCCTGAGTGCTGGGCAAGACCACTGTCTTGAGGGAATTTTTGTGCATGCATCTCTCTTTATTAGGTGGGTGATGCTGTGGCATGGACACAATCCTAGAAAACCAGCCTCCCATCTTCTTGCCTATCCTGAGTATTCTGGGTATGAAGGAAGCAACTCTATACTCACCACCACTACAAGGCCCTACTTACCTGGTCCTGCAGCCTCCCTCCCTTGGGATCCAGAGACTGGGTAGGGAGATGAGGACAGAACTTCAGATATTTGTCCCCCTAAATTCCTCCCAGCCTAAAGACTCTGGTGTGGCCAGACCTGGGAGCAGTGAAGACCACCCAATACTGTCAACTTTCCTGTTGCCTAGGGCTGCAGCTACCTCTTATCCCTGACTTCCCCAACCCACCAACTATGCTGGGATATGGTGATCCAAGGGTGGGATCTCCTCAGCTGTGCCAAGGATCTATCATCCCTGGAAATATACTCTAGAAGGCAGTGGAAACTGTACTGTCACCCAGAGGCAGGCCCTGTCCCCAAAGCCATCACCTCCTGCACAACAAGGGTGAGAGCAGCAGGTAAGCTAACAGCATACAGTACAGACATGTGTGTGCTATGGACCAGCCTGAGACAAAAGGCCCAGCTCTGAGTGTGGGTGTTTAGCCAAAGCACAGCAGAACTGAGCCCTCTAGAAGGAAGGGCAGCTATAAGGGGTAAAAGGGACTGGGGGAGGTTGTAGGGAAGAGAAAGCAAGGTTAATTAGGAATGAATATACATGACTGCAGGCCCCATGAGACTGAGCAGGGGTGTGGCCCTCTGAGGGTCCAGTGTCAGCCTTCTGGTAGGTGCATCGTAGCAGACACAGACTCAGGCACAGATTTGGGGCCCAGGGCCTACCTGTAGCTCCTCCCAGAAGGGCAGTGGGACCACCAAGGACAGACCTCCTTTCTATGCTTCCCTGAACATTGCCTTGCTTATGCCTGTCACCAGCTCTACAACATGACACCAGCCTCTCACATCTCAGGGTCCTGTGTATCTCAATTCTGCACCAGAACCACAGCTAAAGCTGAGCAGCTGTTCCCTCCAACCCACTCCTCCCAAAGGCTCTACCAGCCCTGCTGGGATGCTATTCTCATTAGGAAGGGCTGGACTCCAGCCTGCCTCACAACTACCACAGATCCAGGGCCCAGGGTCCCAGTGCTACTAAGTCCTCACTCTGTACGCCCTTCTCTTCAGTCTCTGGTGGACGGTGGACCTTCCCAGCATGCCACCAAAGACAAGAGCAAATGCCTTGGTTTGGAGCTCGAGCTCTCATGCAACCAGTATACCTATACCTAGGTCAGAAGGGAAGTCTAGCCCTATCCTCCAGGACCTAAAACCTCAGAGCAATGCGCCTGGCTCCCATTCCCCCTGCCTGCATACCACATCTCTATTCCTCCTGCCTGCATTCCACATCTCTGCAAGCAGCCAGGGTTGGCCTGCCACAATCCCACACTGCCCAACAGCGTTTCTACAGCTGGTCACGCAGCAGGAAATGACCCAGAGCACTCAGTCATGGGCTTCTGGTGACAGACAGATGTCTCCTAATTGACAATCTGTAGCAGGAAGTAGGTGTGAGGGAAAGCTACTTCAAGAGGGTAAGGGTAACTCCAGGTTTTTTTAAGTTAGGATGCTGGAGAGACTTCTGAAAACCTTTCTTAGTGACCTTGGCTCAAGATCTTGCTCATAATCAGCCAGTAACTTCCTCAAAAGAAGACTGGGTCCCTCCCTTCCACTTCTCCCTTGAACTCCCCAGGAACCTGGGCGTGAAAGGAATGTGGCTGTACAGAAAGGGCCAACCTGACCACTCACCTTGAGGACCAGGGCCCAAAGGGGTAGGATAAGACAGCTAAGGTTCTGATTGCCTTAGGAAGATGGGAGAGGATCATGGGACCAGCAGCTCAGGACTTGCCAAGGACAGACCTAGTCAAGTGGGGCTCAGGCCCCACTGAGTTCAGGGCTATTCTTAGAACCTGAGTCAGTGGCAAAAAGAGGCAAAGGATTCTTTTCTGGCCTGCCCAGGCAGCAGTTAGAAAGCAAAGGAGAACACTGCCCCAGGCTATCCTCTCAGAATCCAGAGTAAACACAGGAGGGTGGCTTCCTCAGGGATGCCCTTGGTCCCTTTGGTAAATCTCAGCAGATCACCCCATGAGGGCAACATACAGGGTCTGCAGGGAGGGCATTCCTGGATGGGACCCCTACTAAGACACAGGCAGGGGTTGCAGTTCCCACGGCTGCCCACATCCTGCTCTTGGGACAGGCTGGCTAAGGAACTTCCCCACTGTGGTTGAGTGGAAACATCTGGATTCAAGTTCCTGCAAAGCATCAAAGGCCTTGTGCCGCAGTCCCCACGCCTGCCCCTGGCTGAGACACATCAGCCTGAGGGAAGGCAGAAGGACACAGGGACTGTAAGTGGAGGGAAACTGTTACTCCCCATTACTGCCCTACAGACTTGGTGCCAGTGCTCGAGAAAGGACAACACACTTCTCATCAGGACACTTTATTGGTGGTGTTTGCTGCACAGCTGGAGGAGCTGGAGTGGATGTTTGTGTGGGGGACCAGGAGTCCTAGCCCCACCCTCTTCTCTGCACAGGCTTCCTGCCTAAAAGCGCAGCCAGAACATGCCACTGCGGATCCGGTTGTAGTCTGGGAGCTGCTCAATGGGGCCTGTGGGGATAAAGGGTGTGGTATCAGGGTGCGGTGCCCGGCCTGCACAGGGACATCTGGCCCTGTGCCGTACCCAGCTCAGAGCTGCTACCCAACACTGCACAAGACAGGCTTTGAGTGAAAACAGAGAAGAGAACATTCCTTCAGGGGTGCAGAGCCTGTCCCTTCATGTCCTGGCCCTTTGAGCTCCACCCCACACCCAGGGTACCCGTTACCTGGTGGGTGGGGTTACTGATGGAGGCCCCTTGGCAGGGAGGCAGGGAGCTGCTGGGGCAAGTTTTTTAGCAAGAACTCCCTGGCAGCCGGGCTACCGGGGAAGCCTTGTGGGGCCCTCAACATGAGACCCTCAACTTGCTTCTCTCAGAGTAGGTTGGGGTGGGGAAGCAGAGGTAGAAGGGGAAGCCAAACAATGGCTAAGGTAAAAGACAAAAAACAGATGTAGCCACTCACCAAATCCTGCCACTGCTGGACACTGATCATAGAAGTATTTGGAGCAGACCTCACGTACTACATGAGCATCCACCTCCTTCAGAGAGAAGCGGAAGACATGTGACTGGCAGGCATTGGAACCACCTCAGCCAATGAACTCTGTTTAGAATGGTTTCCCCAGCTCACACAGGCATCTCCACAGCCTCTCTATGCTCATACTACATTGATGCCACCACCCTGCCCTGACTACATCAGCCCTGCAGCTGCCCAGGACAACAGATGGCAGACTGTTCAGTCAGGCCCCAATCACCCACTCCCAGTGGCAGGTATCTGCAATACCAAGACCCCAGAATCTCTCCTGGGGACCCATGTTACCGCAATCCGGGTCTCCCACTCGGCGAGGGGGATGCGGCGGCCATAGGTCAGGAGGCTGCGTCCAATGTCCTCACAGACAGGTGTGGTGCCTTTGAGGGTAAGGGAAGGCTTAGAGGTCTGCCCAATCTTATCCCAGACCCACAGACACACAATGCCCAGCAGACCATGATCTACAGGACCCTGCTCTGACCCAAGTTTGCAGCCTTCACCTTCTGACGGCCTGTCACTAGTGACTGGGGCCACCACCATCTGCCCCTCCAGTTCCATATCCCCAGGTGTGTGCGTATGGCGGTGGGGCAGGATTAAGTGGCATGACTCCAATGTTTACCTTTCCAACCTTAGCTAGGAATGGTGGCCACACTTGGGCTGTTCAGCAATCACTGCTAGGTCATAGTATAAGGCTCAAAGACTCACCATCCAGATGAGATACCAGGGCATTTCTGAGGATGTTTTTGCCCCGAGTCACCTCACTCTCTGTGGCACTGGTGCACAGGCGCATCCTATAGCAGGGGGTGGAGGTGGGGGTGTGGTGTACATTCTGGGAAACAGGGCAGTCTTCAGCCTCCCACCATACTGCACCAAGGCAATAACCAAGCTGGCACTCACCACTGGCCTTGCAGGAAGAACATCATGTCATCAATGCTCATGCGGTCACAGACAAAGTGCGCCCCCAGCAACCCCGTCTCTGTGTAGCAGATATTGAAGGTCTGAAAACTCTGGCACACCTTCTTGGCTGCAGCTACTGAAGCTAGTGGGCTGGACAGGTGCTGCCAGGGCCAAAGACAGTCAGCATCTTGCATCCAAAGCTAAGGAGCACATGGCCCTACTCCCTCGCCCGAAGGCAAGTCCCACACCCAGCCCTAGCACCTACCACACCACCACCGTAAGTGCAGTCGTAGTGGCCGATGATGGCATTGGCTACTTGGAGAGCTACATTGTCTGGGTTGGCCCAGCCGGGTCCTTCTACTGCAATGGCCACATGAGCCAAAGGCAGGGCATCATCACGGTGGCGAATCTGAAACAGTGTATACCAAGGCTGAGGGACAGCCAGACTACCTGGGTGAACACAGGGTGGCTGGTGTGAGCAGAGCATGCAAACATGCTAGTTAACACATGTGCTTGGTGCTTGTGAGGCAGTAGCCACAGGATCCCTCCCCAGTCTCTGGAACCACAAGGATGACTGTGTAGATCAGGGTCTTCCCAGAGGTCCCCAGCTGACAGTTCCTCCCCTGGCCACCCAAAGTGTACCTCACTCCCAGTGAAGCGGCACGGAGTCAGAGCTGGCACAGCATCCTCTGGATATTCTGCAGAGACACTGCTGAAGTGTTTCTGGGCAAGGTCTAGCAGCTGCTGGTGCTCTACCCCTACAGAAACCGACAGCAATGTTATTGGCCAGCCAGGACCATGGCACAGGGCAGCAGTAAAGGTCTCAGACAGATGCAGGACCCCCATGTTCCATTGCAGCAGAAGTGACAGGGAGACACGACTTTTGAGGCAGACTGAGGGAAGCTTACCCACAGAGACCATGCCTCATAGCAGCACAGGCCCATCAGAGTCAAACAGCTCCCCTAGCATCATGGACAGGAGAAAACCACCACCAAATACTGATGCTCAGCCTAGCAGCAGCATTTCACCTGCATCAAGGGCAACACTGAAGGGGCCCGGCAGGATGGCTCAGTGGTCTAAAGCGCCTGCTTAGGTAAAGCTTGGGCAGCTGCAGGGACCACGGTTCAATCTCCAGCACCACATGCTGCGCCAGCCCTGCCCTCAGGGCAGGCTGAGCTGGCCATAAAAATAAATAAACAAACAGGGGCCCAGCAGGATGGCTCAGTGGTCTAAAGCGCCTGCTTGGGAAAGCTTGGGCGGCTTCAGGGAATGCGGTTCGATCCCGGGCACTACATGCTGCGCCAGCCCTGCCCTTGGGGCGGGCTGAGCCGGCTATAAAAATGAGCGAATAAACAAATAAAGGTTCTGAAACAATAAATAAATAAATAAATAATTCTTAAAAATAAATAAATAAATAAAATTTTGAAAATCTAAAAAAAATAAACAAAAGTTCTGAAACAAGAAAAAAAATAATAAAATAAAATAAAATTCTAAAAAAAAAGGACAACACTAAAGCTCTCTGGCACAAGGCTTTCTGGCTGCTGCCTTGATCCTCAAGCCCTACCATATAAGCAATCTGGGCACTGTCCCTGCAGGGGGAGGAGGTGAGAGAACACAGAGGCACTACTGCAAGAAGCCTGCAAGTGCTGGTATCTAAGAGGTGGGGACATCTGCAGCAACACTGCAAACTGTTCTCAGAACCCTTGCCAGACCTCCCCTCATTCCACACAAGGCCTCTGCAGCTCAGTGTCTGGAGCAACTAGTGCTGTGTCTGTGGATATCCTACCTAAGCCCTGGTAAGTGTCCATAAAGTCTGAGGTAGCAACAACTCGAGCTATTCTTGGTCCCAAAGTTTCCTGGCTCCAAAGTCTTGTCATATTCTTCCTATCAGTTACTGTTGTTACTGCTTTTATTTTATTTTTACCATGAAGCTGACAAGACCGTAAGTAGGAAGGAAGCATCCTGGAGCTTGCTCCCCACCTATGTCCAGACCTGTGTCATGTTTTTTCAACCTAAAACCATCCTGAATGTACCATTTCTCTTCCCACCAGCAAGCTGGCCTGCTTCTGCTCTGCTCCTGCCTGGTGGCAAGCTTTAAACAGGCATCAGGCCACAACACTGACCTTCCCCTCTGCCAGGCCCACTAAATCCTACCATCCCCTACATTCCCTGTTCAGGCACAAGTGTCACATACCTCTACCCCTGCTCCAGCTCTGAGTCCCCCATCAACAGCTCCTCTGCCACTCGGCACTTACTTCCAACATGCTCCTAGTCCATCATGACACAGCCAGTGCCTGGTTCTCCTGATGGTATGACCACAGGAACAAGCTAGGGGTTATGTGCTCACCAGCCCACATTCGAGGACCAGGTAGGCAGAAGGTGCTAAGAAAGGCCTGAGCCCTCTTGGGTGGGGAGTGATGGGTCAGCAGCCTGAGCATCAGTGCCCATGGGGCCAGTCCCAGTGGTAGCAGGAAGGCAGAGCAACCCTACCTAGAGACAGAGGGGGGTCACTCTCCTCTGAGACAATCCTCTGCAGTGGATGGTTCCCTATGGCCACAGCTCAGTTCAGATAACCCAGGCTGGGGTCTACCTGCCCAGGGCTTCAACAAGGCCATCACTCACCTCCAGCTGATGCCAGCACCATGCGTGGGGCTTTGTAATGCCTGCTGAGGTACTCCGTCAAGTCCATGCGAGAGAGCTTCCTGCAAGATACATGGCCAATAGGTCGGCAAGCTGGATCACACAAAATGGAACTGAAAGCCAGATATGGCGACACCTGCCTATAATCCCAGCACTCAGGAGGCTGAGATAGGAAGACTGCTGTGGATCTGAGACCAGCCTGGAATATGGAGTGAGACCCAGACTCAAAAAGGAAAGGAAAAGGGAAAGGAAAGGGCTAGAAAGACGCTTGGCTACTCTGAAGAGTAAGCCCTGTCAGACCCTCAATCATTCCTCTTCCTCCATCTCTACCACCTGCCCCTCAAGTGAAGACCACACAGTCAAAACAAAAAAAGAGAAAGCTCATAGGGACATACACCAATACAATACAAAGAGCCTGCGTCCAGTTGTGCCAATGAGAAATAGCACAGGCAACAGTCAATTAAACACATGTCCTAGGAGAGGAGATCTGGCTAGAATGCCCACGCACTGCTGCCCGCTCAGCAGTCTCACCTGACGTTCTGGCTGGGACCCTCTACAGGCTGGGCAAGGGGGGTGCCCTGGAAGGCCGTGGCATGTAGGTAGTCAAAGACAACATTACACATAGAGGCATCGTTTTCCTGCATCTCCTGCAGGATCACATCTCGCTCCTTTTCGATCTGTGAGTCTTCCAGGCTGCAGTTCTGCACAATGTCAGCCAGAAGTTCCACAACTGCACATAGGGAGATAGGTGTTTAGGTGCCCAATGACAGCATATCTCTCCAAGCCAGTCATCTGCTGCCCACGCTGCCACAAGGCTGTAACCCACAGAGTCTGATTGTGCAACTGGCCTGGGGCTCCTAGAAGTCTCTCCCTACTCCCCTAAAGTCCAACCTTTGGTTCCCAGGTATTACCTTTAGGCAGATCTTTAGACAGTGCCTTGATATAGTAGGCTGTGTGCTCCCGAGTGCTGTAGGCATTAAGATGGGCCCCCATACTCTCTACCTCCTTCTCAAGGGTACTGCCAGGCCGATTCTTTGTTCCCTACAGACAGACATCATGAGGACCAATCAGTAGCCATGCAGAAGCCCACAATGCTGTCCTCACAAGCGGTCAACCAGTATCTCCCTCAGCAATGACTGTGGAGATACAGGGCCCAGAGTCCATACCACTCAAATATTAAAGGCCCATTGCCTGCACAGTGGTGTGACTTACTTTCCAGCTGTGCCATTCATAGGACTGTGTATCTGCCTCCAGTCACCTAGGGAGGACCCACTGCAGTCCCATGAGTGCGCGGAGGCAGTGGTGCTATCCTGTGTGCCATCTCACGGCACATATCCATGCATATGCATGCACACACATCACAACAATGGAGCTGTCTGGATTGCCTCTTCCAGCTCCATAACTCACCAATCACAAACTCTCTTTCCCAGCTTGTTCTGTTCATGTATAAATACATGGGCCTCCACAATCAGGTGCACAGACAGCCACCCAAGCAGGACATTTCACAAGCAGCATTTATTTGTCTGTTTGTTTGTTTATTTATTTATTTATTTGGTACAGGGTCTCACTATGCAGCTAGATTTCTAGTGATCCTTCTGTTTTCAGCCTCCCCTGTGCTGGGATTACAGGTGTGCACCACCATGCCCGTAATCAGTTGCTGGCTCATCTTGCCTAGGAGTGGAGCTGGCACACCATGTGGTGCCAGGGATTAAACCCCAGTCCTTGAGCTTGCCTAAGTAGACAATGAGTTTACTGAGCTATCTCTCCAGCCCTACAGCATGTACTTCTGCACTCAGCTACACAGCACATGTGCATGTGTATGTTAAGTTCTGCCAAGTCCACACAGAACCATGCACATGAAATGGGTCCAGCTGTCCTAATGATAAGAGGGGGTCCTGTGGCCCCTGGGGTCTTCTTGGCTTTGGGGACTTCATGCAGAAGCTAGAGAAGCTAAGCCCACATGACTCCTTCTGGAACGCCAGATCTTGTCTTTAGGAGGCTCACTGTCCTGACCTTCTTAAAACAGGGAGCCCTCAGCCCAGGGCAGACACAGACTTCATAAGCCTCACCTTGAAAGCCAGATGTTCCACAAGGTAGCCTGCACCATTGTTCTTCTCAGTCTCGTAACGGCTACCAGCAGCAATCCACACTCCTACCTGGACCAGAAGCCACCAACAAAAGAAACAAATCACACCAGCCTGTATCACAACCCACCCGAGGAGCTGGGCATGCACCCCACCAGGGGGCACAGATCCATGGTGGGATGGAGTGCCCCTGTAAATCTTACATGAATATTTCAAATTTAACATCTTAAAAAGCAAATCCATTTTACAACCCAGGCCGGGTGTGGTGGTGCACACCTGTAATCCCAGCACTTGGGAGGCTGAGGCAGGAGGATCAGTCTGAGTTCAAGACCAGCCTAGGCTACAAAAGTGAGCCCAAGGCCAGCCTGAACTGCATAGCAAGATCCTGTCTCAAAAAAAAAAAAAAAAGTATAACTCAGTATTGTTTCTCTGGCATGAGAAAA
>PVJA010017521.1:0-41718 GCA_004027025.1 Myocastor coypus | reverse complement strand
TTATAATCTTAGCAACATTTAGATGGAATCAAATTTAAATGCAGTCCACTCTGCTTTTGAAGAGGCTTTGGTTCAGCTCCCAAATCTCGATTGCTTGACGCAGTCTCCTATGAGAATACTCAGAAGGTGTCTTCTTAAACAACAAACCTATTTTTAGTGGTGGAGCCGCTCTTAGTAGCTGTGTCAGCATGGGACTGATAACCAATCACTATCTTTGGAGGAAGTCCTAACCTTTCCTTGTATACTCTCCTAGAAGACAAAGAAATGGACATTAATTTTTACCTAACACCAATTATAAGAACTCTCCATTATTAACCTTTATATAAAAAATATCTATATTTGACAATAAAATGGAAAATTATATTCCCTTTTCCTTTCACAGTAAAATTTACTCCTTATTTTCACAAAAATTTAATATATAACAAATATATGAAATCTGATCAGATATGTGTCAAGTACTGTAATTATTATGAAATCACTACTGGGTAAAGCAGGGGCAGTCCCTCAGCTCATGACATGTATAATTAAGTATGCAAAACACAATCAAGTAATAATGTATATGAAGAATCTATATCACATACATATACAACTAAAAGTAATTTTACACAGTTTCATTTTTTTGATCTAAAATGTTACTTATTTTACATAATGTAAAAATACATGTTACTAATTACACACATCATTCCCAATATTGACAAGACTGCACAAATAAAAACTGATTACTTTGAGAGAATATTCACAATATTTTCAGGCTTATTCACCATGCATAATTTCAACCCTCTACACATAATTTTTACCTTGCACACTAAAAGTCTACAACTCAATTTTCATAAAAGCTGTCTACTATAAGAAAATCTGGTATGTATCAAATAGCAGTAAGTATGAGAGCTGTGATACTGCATAAGTTGGAAGATATCTCATTAGAGAAAGCTCCCTTTAAAAAGTGTGGTCAAGTCAGACTGTGGCGGCGCAGGCCTATAATCCCAGCACTTGGGAAGCTGAGGCAGAAGGATCGGGGTGAGTTCGAGACATGCTTGGGCTACAAAAAGTGAGCTCAAGGCCAGCCTGAACTGCATAGCAAGACCCTGTCTCAAAAAGAAAAAGAAAAAAAAGTGTGGTCAAAATTCTAATGTTAAGAGAATGAAGCACATCTAAAAGCTGAGAAAGGGGCCCAGCAGGATGGCTCAGTGGTCTAAGGAGCCTGGCTTAGGAAAGCTTAGGCGGCTGCAGGACCACAGTTTGATCCCCCACGCCACATGCTGCCCCAGCCCTGCCCTCAGGGCAGGCTGAGCTGGCCATAAAAATAAGCAAATTAACAAACAAAAGTTCTGAAACAAGAAATAAAATAAAATAAATAAAAAATTCTTTAAAAAAAAAAAAAAAGCTGAGAAATAGAAACAAGACTGTGTTTTGTATTACATTCACGATCCTAAGTGAATGTAAGACAAGCCTGATGAAGTCCTAGGGAAATGTCACAGAGAGCTTCATGTAACCTTAGCAACCCAAGTCTTTGTTCTTAAGAAGGAAAAAAAGGCAAACATTTAAAACTAAGTAGTAAAATCATACAATACTCATCTTCATGGAGCTAATTACAAGACAGCTTTGTCATTCTCCACCCTCCCAAAGAGTTTATACTAACTTCCTCCCAACAGAGCATCTATAAATAATTAATATGATAATTACTATCAGATTTATAGTAAGATACAACAATGAAAATGTCAAAAAGCAAATGCACTGACATACGTAAACTAAAAGGGTTAAAAAGACCCTTTCTTTCAAAAGACTGAAGTCAAAATGCTTTCAGAGATTTCAAAAATATGTAATACTAACACAAATGTTGACAAGATTATGAATCAATCTTTCTCATAAAAAGCTCATAAATATCATAGAATAAAATCTGGGATATCCTTCTACTTTTTGATTTGGAAACGAATTTCACAGAACAATTCACAATATTTGAAATATCATGTAAAAAAAGGGTCAAAACTAAGTATTTGGTGAGCTATGTGAAGCTAATGTCAAAATTTACTTATTTAAATGTAACAGAGGGAAGCTGGGCGTGGTGGTGCACACCTGTAATCCCAGCACTTGGGAGGCTGAGGCAAGAGGATCAATGCGAGTTCGAGACCAGCCTGGGCTACAATAGTGAGTTCAAGGCCAGCGTGAACTGCATAGTGAGACCTTGTCTCAAAAAGACAGAAATAAATAAATAAGTAAGTAAGTAAGTCAAGTAAGTAAGTAAGTAAATATATGTAAGTAACAGAGGGGCCAGGAGGATAGCTCAGGGGCACAAGTGCTTTCTGTAAAGTGCAAAGTCCTGAGTTTGATCCCTGGTTCTGCTAGCTGAATGAATGAATGAATGAATGAGTGAACAAACAAATGAATGAATGAATGAATACAATGGAAAAAAAACCTAGCTAACATTAATGTTTAGAAAAAATTGACAAGTTATTTTCTCAAATAATAAAATTCACTAAAACGAAGTTTCAAAACCCAACATGTATGGATTTTAAATGAGGGAATAAAAGCAAAATATATGAAATGCCAAAGAAAATTTTAAGTAATATATATACATATACTAAAAACATATATACTATATCATGTGTCAACACTTGAAGTTAGGAAAAAATATTTATATAGTTCATTTAATAAGTGAGTGAAACACTAAGTATGTCTAATATAAGCTGTATTGCTTATATACTCCAGGGAAACAGGAATTTTACAGAAATCAAAAAGCTATTAACAAGACAATGGCTACCACCAGAAATTCAAAATTATGTGTTCTTCAAAACAATGGTTTTATAAAACAGTATTTCTAAAGCTCTAAGTAAGAGAACTTCTGGTTTTAGCTTTCAACATGGAAAACAAAAGGCAATGAGTAAACACTCACCCTATATGTTGAACAGCCTCTCTGTTTTCACATTCAGTAGTCCATATTGCTATCTTATCACCTTTAGCTCTAACATTAACAACAGCTCCACACACATCATCACTGTAGTCATCAAATGATTCTCCAATAAGGCACAGCAGCTTCCAAAAGAGAAAGAAACCCTCCAAATTATACTGGAGAAACCTTTTCCTAGATAGCAATGTCTATTAATTACACTGTGTACTGTTAAGGTTTCTATCTAGAAATCCCTAAAAGGCACTACTTTTAGATTATGAGAGTTTACAGCTCACTTGCTATTAGGAGGTAAAGTCCAAGTCTTATCCTAAGAGATGAGTAACTGGGAATTCTGCCTGGAAGGGACACCTCCCTGCCTCCTCCTTCCATTCTGCTGGCTTCAGACCTGCCATATTCTCTATGGTTGGAGTTTGCAAACCTGCAAAAACTGAAATTTCTAAAAGATGAGTTAAAATACACATCTCCTCCTTTAAGTATTAGGTTTTGTGCTCCAGTAAGAAGGAAAGTAATTAAGTCATACGCGTAAAACTAAAATTAGTTTTTTAAATCATGAGTTGACTTAATGTCTAAATTTATATAGCTCTTTGCCTTGGCATGCAGATTCATAGATTCATTCATTTATGTATCTATAGACAAAGTCTGCCACACAGTTTAGGCTGGTCTTGAACTTACATAAATCCTACCTGAGCCTGGGATTATAGGTATATAGCACCACAACCAGCTTTGCCTTGACTTTTAACTTTTTTAGCAAATTGAGGAACTGATGCCCACATATAGGAGTATAACTGTTTTTAGTATTACTCATATTTTAAGTCATTACTCAATTACTCTGCTGCTGCTTATTCAGTACACAAATATTGATGAAATAACAGCTTCCCAAGATGAGACTAACTGCCATGTTCTTGTTTTGCAGGAAATTCTGCAAATTTTAAAACTGTGGTAAAATATACATAAAACTTATCATTTTAATCATTAAGTATATATTTCAAAGGCATTACATACATTTTCTATTGCTGTATAACCATCTCCAGAAATGTCATAACTTTTTTTTTTTTTTTTTTTTTTTTTTTTTTTTTTTTTTTGTCTTTTTGAGACAGGGTCTCGCTATGCAGTTCAGGCTGGCCTTGAGCTCACTTTTGTAGCCCAGGCTGGTCTCGAACTTGCACAGATCCTTCTGCCTCAGCCTCCCGAGTGCTGGGATTACAGGTGTGAGCCACCACGCCCGGCTAGAAATGTCGTAACTTTTTCATGTTAGATCTTATTATGGTTTAGATCTACAATGGCCTCCAAAGCTTCATGCATTTCTACAGATACTGAATTGTGGAGTTATAGCTGGCTTGCTGTTCTGAGGTGGGCTGCTATGGAAGGAGTCAGGTTTATCTCCTTTCCCAGCTTTTCCTTTCTCACTGCTTCCTGGCAACAGGATACAAGCAAGTTTTACTTCAAGCTGTTTTTTTCTTTAGGAGCTAGTTGACCATGGACTGATAAACCTCTCTTTTAAGCTCTGAATGTTGAATATTGTGTCTCAGTGACAAAAAAGCTACTAGAACACATTTCTTTAAAAAAAAAAAAGTCATTAAATTAAATGCCTATGCTGGGAAGATAACAGTGGTCTAAATGCCTGGCTTGCAAGCTAAAGGACCCAGGTTCAATCCCCAGTAGCATATGCCATGCTGCCCCGGAACTCTGGGTGCACCATAAGTGGTCCTGCACGCCTATAATCTCAGTGAGGAGGATCACTATGAGTCCAAGCTGCATAGCAAGAGACCTTGTACCAAATATAAATATAGACAGAACAGAACAGAACAGAGCCTAACAGCAGGTACTTTGAAGCTGGCTGTAGTAGCACAAGCTTATAATCCTAGCTACTGTGAGGCCAAGGAAAAAGTCAGCCTGGGTAGCTCAACAACAATATGTCTCAAAATAAAGATCTAGAAATTCATTGCAATGGTAAGGGTGTTTCCCTAGCATGACTGAAGCTCTGGGTTTCATCCCCAGCATCAAAAATAAAAATATAGTAAATACATAATAAAGCAAACAGTTAAGCAAGCCAGACTTTAGTGCCAGGAATATAATAGAAATCTTACTCCTGATAGATTTTGGAACCTCTGACTATAATAATGCCTATTATTATTTAATATAACTTTCAAAATCACAACTTGTCAGTTGAACAACAATTTCACTGTGCTAAAAAATGTAGTATAATACACCAATGCTGTATCTAGCATGCAAATTATTAAATAATACAATGTAAAATTCAAATTTTGAGGTTGATGAAATGACTGGGTGAGCGAGCATACTATAGAAAATAGGGGTTACATACCAATTACATTTTTTTTTTTTTTTTTGTGGTACTGGTGATTGAACTCAGGACCTTGTGCTTGCCAGGCAAGTTTTTTTATTCTCCTGAGCTATCTCCCCAGCCCCACCAATTACATTCTGTGAGTTACAATACGTAAAATTTTTCACTGTACCACTGTGTAAAATATACATGATTCATGTAAGTGCACAAAAATTGCTGACTCAGGCTTCCTAGTACAGGTATCTTATTAAGTTAATCACAATGAAATACAACTTAAGTGTTAGAATTCTAAAACTGCTTTGTAATTTAAAACCTTACTGTTTCTAGCCAAAAGCGATCCAGATCACTTCGCCTCTGCTGTTTGTTCAGTGTGATTAGCCATCGTCCTCCCCGCTTGTTTTTCTCATCTTCCCACATAGGTTCAATACCATCCTACAAAGTAAGAATACAATTTTAGACAGTGTAACAATTAGAATCAGCAAGCAACAACACAGTCAACATTTATATTTTTATTTCTCATAAAACTGCCACGGTATACTTTTTATAGCACAGCAGGATAAGATGCCCAAATTATGAGTACTTATTTTTGTAACTTATTAGCTATCAAGTCTTGTCTTTTAGTTAATTTGCAGGTTCTGACATTTTCTAAGCAGTAGACACCTTCTAGAAGTTATATACACTTAACTAAAAATACATGCCAAAATTATGTAATTCCACCTAAACATACATGCAAAATTATGTAATTTCAGAGTATGTGCTTTTAACTAAAGCACGTATCTTAGGGACCCCATAACCGCGAATCCCTGACAAACTCAAGTTACTCAAAATATAAAGGAGGAACTGAACTATATAATCAAAGCTCTTAGCAAAATTAACCTCAGTATTTGTATGGAATATACTCAATTTCTACAATTTTGACCAATACATGAATGCTCAAGACTAGCACAGTCAATTTATTAGCCTGGGGGGCTCATCAAATAGCTCAGCAGATTAAAGCCCCTGTAAGTAGGTGCAGGGGCTGGGAGTTCAATCCCTGGGCCTGCTCCAGGGGCATGCTGAGAGGGCAACTGAGACTGGGCCTGGCAGTGAGTACCCAGCTCTTGGGAGGCTGTAAACAGGTGGATCACTATGAGTCCGATCTAGTAGTGAGATCCTGAATAGCCCGTAGACCCTTCCCCCCAAAAAATTATTAGCCTGTACATCATGGTATAAACTATACATAAGTTTGTTGCAAGAGTTCTTAATGAATACCTGAATGGTCCAGTTGTATAATTAATACATGAATATACCAGTATGGCATACCTTAAAGAGTGAGTAGTCACAGCCAGGCATTAAATTACTGGACAGTTGAATATGGTTGTATAGACTAGGTAAAAGAAAAGAACAGTTAAAAGTAAGTAATGTTAGGTATTGTAGAAAATAAAAAAACTGATATGAGTTCATGCATGTTTGTTTTGCTATGGAGTTCATTTTTGAAATAGACAAAATAGATATTAAGTTCAAGAGAATCTATAAAACCATTTTCAATACCACTTTTATTCTGACAAAAAGATGTTGATACAATGCTAACTCAATGCATAAACATAGGAAACTGAAAATAAAGGTAAGTTTAATAAATGCATGAAGCCAGTAATTGTTAACATACTAAAAAACTGACCAAGAGAAAAGATGAACCTACATGACTATCAGGATTGCAGAATCCAGTCAGTATTATCTTTGGAGGTGGTAGCTGAGATTAAAAAAAAATCAGTGTTTTGTACTTGTACCTACTCCCTGAACTTCATGTACTGAAAAACATGTACTAATAAAATTTTTTAAAAATGTCAGGCCAGGGAGATAGCTCAGGGGCACAAGTGCCTGCCTGGCAAGTGCAAGGTCCAGAGTTTGATCCCCAGTTCCACAAACAAACAAAAAAACCCCAGAAGTATATCTAAATAAAATAACATTTAGATTACTTCTTTATTTGTCTGAAGCACAAGGCCAGGTCACTTGATCTCCTATAGTCTCTATTTATTTATTTATTTATTTATTTATTTATTTATTTATTTATTTTTCCCCCCTTGTTTCAGAACCTTTGTTTATTCACTCATTTCTATGGCCGGCTCAGCCTGCCCTGAGGGCAGGGCTGGCACAGCATGTGGTGCCGGGGATCGAACCGTGGTCCCTGAAACCACCCAAGCCTTCCCAAGCAGGCACCTTAGACCACTGAGCCATCCCGCCGGGCCCCTCCTATAGTCTCTTTAAACAATTTTAAAAATTTTGTTTTAAGAATTGGCAATAGAGCCGGGCGTGGTGGCGCACGCCTGTAATCCTAGCACTCGGGAGGCTGAGGCAAGAGGATTGGTGCGAGTTCGAGACCAGCCTGGGCTACAAAAGTGAGCTCAGGACCAGCCTCAACTGCATAGCGAGACCCTGTCTCAAAAAGACAAAAAAAAAAAAAAAGAATTGGCAATAGAATAAGAATGCTTTGTCTCCAATATTAATTAGATGATAAAGGGGTTTGTTGAAGCACCTACTTGGGCAAACCCAGTCAGACATGCCTTATCAGACCTGCCCTGAAGGCAGTCTGAGCCAGCCCCAGAAAAAAGAGAAAGAAAACCTTCTAATTATAGTGAAAATATTTTCTACCATATAAAAGATTCACTTATTCTTAGATAGGTTTTCTTGGTTCTATCTTAACCCAACCTTAGGAATATTTCAGGCTGAATTTCAAGAAAGAAACTGGTATCTTCTCATATTAGACAGAAAAAGTACCAATGATAATCTACTATGGTAAAACAGCACAAGACCACCAAGAGGGTCAGGGTCCTGAACACTAACAGTAATTATAGCCCTAAGACCTGAGAAGTAATTTATTTTTTTTTTATTTTTTTTTAATAATTTATTTTATTTTATTCTTGTTTCAGAACTTTTGTTTATTTATTTTTATGACCAGCTCAGCCTGCCCTGAGGGCAGGGCTGGTGCAGCATGTGGTGCCAGGGATCGAACCGCGGTCCCTACAGCCGCCCAAGCTTTCTTAAGCAGGCACTTTAAACCACTGAGCCATCCTGCCAGGCCCCTGAGAAGTAATTTAAATGAATAATGTGAGAACAACTTTCTTCAATGGCATTCAAGGTAGAAGACTCTTCCTTCTTTTGGGTGACTCTTTTATCCTTCATGGCTCTTAAGTTAATAATGAGAATTCATAATAGTACATTAAACAGATGAATCCTGAGAGTAAAAAGGTTGGTTAAAAACAAAAGGATCCAGTAGTTGTTTAGGTTAAATTTTTTAGGGAGAAAAAAACTAAATTAAAAAGTAAGGAGATTAACAGAAAACAGAAGGAGGGCCAGACAGCTCAGTGGACCAAGGGCCTGATTTGGTAAGTGAAGGAACCAAGGTCCAATCTCTGGTCCCGCATGCTGCAACCTTGCCCACAGGGCGTGCTAAGCCAGCAACAGTCCAGGCAGGGTGGTGCACACCTGTAATCCCAGCACTGGGGAAGCTGAAAACAGGAGGATCACCACACATCTCATCTAAACTAAAAGATTCCTTTAAATCTCTATAGTATAAAGTCCACTACGCAATGCCACTGCTTTACACATAACTAAAGTGTGGGACAATGTTATAATCAGAGGGAAAACTAAAACATAATTATGTAAACTGATAAAAGCCAAAAAACATACAGAAATCTGATTGGAAGAGGGGATGAAATGAAGTCCCTCTCTACCAACTGCAAAAAAATGGAGAGCATTTTTTTTGTTGAAGGAGACTAGTTATTAAAATTTGACCAAGAACAGTGGGAGAAGAAAAACAACTTGAGGTTTTGAAGGCAAAGCAAAATGACCTCCATTTAACTAGACCATTAGATCTGGCTATTCAAACTAATTCTAGTATTTAAAAAAGAATGCTTTCCATTTAAAACAAAAAATAAAGACCATTCTTAAATAGGTGCAGTGAGGTCCATGCCTGTAATCCCAGCACTTGAGAGACTAAGGATCACTGTGTTTGAGGCCAGCTTAGGCTACAAAGTTAAGTTCATGGTCAACTTGAAGGGAACAGTGAAACTGATCTCAAAAAGACCCATCCCTGAGTAATTACATGCTTTGCTTTTTTCCCCAGAAAAAAGGTACATTGTGTGTTATAGACTGACTTGGAAGATACAATGTTACCTGCCCTTGAGAAAGTATGCATAAATTTTATGAAATGCACATGAACAGAGGAGTTGGGGAGATAGCTCCATGGCACAAGTGCCTGCCTGGCAAGTGCAAGGCTGTGAGTTCAAACCCTGATCCCACAAAAACAAAAAAGAATAGAATCACTAATTCATTATGTGTATGGTTCTAAAACACAGATGGCAAAGTTGTAATTTTTAAATTGCTAGAACTCAAAACTCTTAAAAATGAGTTTTACGTTTTGCCTTTTATGTTTTCAAAACATTATCATCCTACACATATTCTCCATGCTAAAACACACTAAACTGACTATGCATGAATTGAGTAGCTCAGTGGTACAGCATTTGCCTAGTATGTGCCAGAACAATCCCTAAAACAAGGCGGAGAAACCCCCTTTTTAAAGATCAGTATGAAAACTTTTAACAAAGACTATGGTTTTGAATTAAAGTCAGGCAACTGTTTCTAATTCCAAATCAATTTTCAGCTAAGCTGGAAGCAAAGTCTCAAAAACTTTCCATTCTTCTTAAGAGTTTATGACAAAAGTACAATGAAATTGACAACTATTATTAAAGATATTGCATTACAAAGAGTTTATAAAACAGGACCCTTGTAATGTTCTGAAATAACTACTTATGGGCCAGTGAAATAGCTCAGCAGATTAACTGCCTGCTTAGGCAAGCACAAGGACTGGGGTTTGATCCCTGACACCACATGCAGCACTGGCCTCGCCCTGGGCATGCTGAGCCAGCCATGGACACAGGAAATGGTGGCCCACTCCTGCTATCCCAGTGCTAGAGAAGCTAAAAATCAGGACTGCTATGAATCTGAGCTGTACAGTGAGACCCTGTACCAAATACATTAATAATAATAATAATAACAATAATAATAAAAATAAAGTTCTATGGCAATAAAGAATTCTCAGCGGAAGAACAGGTATCTTAGGATAAGGACTATACAATATTTAGGCCCAAAGGATGGCTGGACTGAAGTTGCTAAAAACAAAATGAAGCGTAACACCAATTCAACTGTGAATTCAGAGATAGACATAAATAATTCTACAAATGGAAGATTAATCAATTTCACCTAACCTTTCAATTTGTGAATCTGACTTAAAAACTATGCAACCAAAAGACTACAAATATAGATCCTAAAGTAAATAGCTACTTACGCCCAAAAGTCTTCAACAGTATCAAACTTAGAGATCAGTCGGAGGTTTGCTTGCCAAGTTTTACTTTTATCATTTTTAAAAAACCAGAGTGCCCATCTAAAAGGAAGAAATCAATGTTAGAAACAGTAGCTGTGTACATCAGTAGTCATAGCAAATTATTAATACTAAAGAAAAATGATATAATCCAAGTGTACACTACCAAATCACTAGATATAAAATATAATACTGACACACAATGGGATATTAATTAGCCCAGAAGAGGGACATACTTGAGACATTCTTTGGATGAAGTCTGATAATTCTATTTCTAGGAAGTACCTATTCCATTTATAGGAAGTTACACTCACACAGAAAAAGAATGGTGGCTGCCAGGGATTAGAGAGAGAGGAGGTAAAAGAAGTTGTTGATGAAGACAGTTCTACAGATTAGATGTATAATTAAAATTACTAAGCTACAGCTTTAAAAATGCTAACAAAGCAATTTTTAAGTTAGTAATTACATGCTTTGCTTTTTTTATTGTAAACATTTAGAATAAAAATTTAAAGTAGTAGAGTTTCTTTTTTTTTTTGTCCTTTTGAGACAAGGTTTCATTATGAAGTTCAGACTGGCCTCAAATTTAGAGCAATATTCCTGGCCTCAGCTTTGTGAGTGCTGGGATTAAGGTATGCAACACGATACCCTAAAAGGTGGCAGTTCTTCCCCTCCTTCTTTCATTTAAAAAATATGCTTGGAGCTGGGCATGGTGACGCACGCCTGTAAACCCAGCACTTGGGTGGCTGAGGCAGGAAGGCTGATGCAAGTTCGAGACCAGTCTGGGCTACAAAAGTGAGCTCAAGGCCAGCCTAAACAGCATAACAAGACCCTGCCTCAAAAAAAAAAAAAAAAAAAAAATATATATATATATATATATAGATAGATATAGATATAGATATAGATATATATAGGTAGGTAGGTAGGTAGGTAGGTAGATAGATAGATAGATAGATAGATAGATAGATAGATAGATAGATATAGATATGGTTGGGGCCAGTGAGACAGCTCAGCAGAGTAAAGCACCTGCTTAGGCAAGCGCAGGGACTGTGGTTCAATCTCTGGCACAAATCCCATCTGCATAGTGAGACACTGCAACAAAAAACACATGAAAAAGATAATTGGCTCAGTGGATATGTGAGCCCCTGGGTTCAATCCCCTATATTACAATGTAAAAAAATAAAAACTTTTTATAAAGAATAATATTTAATATCTACTGCATAACAGATTCCCTTCCACAGAGAACCTGAGCCTAATCACTGAGATTACATAGAAATGTAGCAGAGAGAATTAATGTGGTAAGAGTTAAGAAAGCAGTTATGTAAGCAAATAAGAAGAGTGCAAGTACTTAACTGTAAAGGAAAGGAAGACAAACAAAGACTCAACTGCAAGAGGAACCAATAATTATTAACCAAGAGAAAGAGATGGGGATTGTTAGGAAGAGGCAAAACTACTAAGTGTAATTTTATATTTATTCAAATACACAACTGAAAAAAGGGGCTGAATAATGCTGCAAACATGTTCTGAAATAATATATACTAGTTTCAGCACTTCTGCATATAGTTGATTAAGTTTCATTCTTAATATATAATAGCATACATATAAATATCTGATAACATATATTAATTTCTCTAAAACAGTGGTTCTCAACCTGTGGGTCAGGACCCCAGCTGGGGTTGAACGACCAAAACACAGGGGCCACCTAAAGCCATCAGAAAATGTTATTTATTTGGAATTACAGTTTTGAAGCAGCCACCAAAATTATTTTTTGGTTTGGGGTCACCGCAACATGAGGAACTGTATTGTGGGGTCATGGCATTAGAACGGTTGAGAACCACTGCTACCTTGAGGCAAATAACCTATTAACCCAATATAATTCACCTTAAAAGAATTAAATTCAATATTCTTGGGCTAGTGAGATGGCTCAGTGGCCTAATGCACCTGCTTAGGCAACCACAGGGACCACAGTTCAATCCCTAGCACCACATGCTGCTCCAGCCCCACCCTCAGGACAGGCTGAGCTGGCCATAATTATGTATCTGTATTCTTGATGTTGCTAGGCATGGTGTCACACAACTGTAATCCCAGTGTTTGCAAGGCTGAAAACAGGAGAATCACCATGAGTCTGGTATATGTAGTGAAACCCCGTACTAAACATGAAAGAAAAAGAAAGGAAGAAAGGAAGATAGGAAGGAAGGAAGGAAGGAAGGAAGGAAGAAAGAAAGAAAGAAAGATGCAAGCTACTCAGAGGTCTGGAATTACGGCACAGCTGTATATGCAGCACTTGAGAAGCTGAAGCAGGAGATTGAGTGTTCAAAGTCAGCCTAGACTACACAAGACATTTATCTTAAAAAAAAAAAAAAAAAAGGGTACTCTTTTCTATAAAGCTAAGGCACTATTTTAGTGTTCTGCATCAGTGGCACAAAAACAATACTGAGTAAATCTGCTGATGTCTTAGCTTGCTAAACTATATTAGTAGTCTCTGTATCCTTTCAAGGTTGGCACAGACTAGAGACCTCAAAACAAAATTAAAATCCTCCAAAAACACACCAAAGAACCACAAAGAAGCAAAAGTAGGAGGATGGCCAGCGCTTACACTGGCCTACTTCACTTTATCTCAAAAATTTTATAGAAGCGATAGGGATGATCTACTTCAAATTAACAGTTGCTCCTTTCTTTGCCCTGGATGAATTAGCAAACCTAAAATACAATGCAAAAAAAAAAAAAAAAAAAGATAAAAAGGACTGTCCAGAGATAAACCATACAGATAGTTAACACAACATGAAAATTTTTCCAAAGGTCAAATCAAGAAAAAAAAACAAAAAACAAAAAAAAACATTCAAGGGCTGGCCAAATAGCTCAGTGGATTAAAGCACTGCAAGCAGTCTCAGGGGCCAGGGAATTCCATCCCTGGGCCTGAAGTGCTGGCCCTGCCCTGCCCCTGGGGCGTGCTGAGACAGCAATTAAGACTGGGCATGGTGACACCAGCCTATAATCTCAGCTGTTGGAAGGCTATAAAAAGATAGATTACAAATCCAATCTAGTAGTGAGACCCTGAACATTCTGTAGATCCTCCCCTAAGAAAATACAAAAGAAAAATTAAAAATAATAAGCTTTCACATATCAGACTAGGACACTTCCAGCGGGCAATAATGCAAAAAACTAATGATCCCAGTTAGTAAGGATGCACAAAACAGGACCTCTCCCCCTTTCAGTCTAGCTGGTTAGAGAGTAATTTAGCAATTTCTGCAAAAGTTATTTAAAAAGTCTCTTATCAATCTCCAGTACTGCAATAAATAAATAAATGAACATAGTAAAAATCATCTCTGACTTAGGATATCTAAAATTTTATCCTATACATTCATGAGTATAAAACTATGTATTTAGGTTACAAATTGCAGCACCATTAGTAAATAGGAAAAACTGTCCACTAATTCAAGCCCTACAAAATACATGAATGGATTCATGTAAACACAGGATAAAGTGAGACAAAATCTGCAAATGCAAACAAACAAAAAAACAGTGTATGAGTGACATGTAAAATTACAGTATAGGGTGGGGACATAGCTTGGTGAAATAAGTGCTTGCCTGGCAAGCGCAAGGTCCTGAGTTCAATCCCTGGTACCGCAAAAAGTTAAAATAAAGTAAAATTACAGTAGCACAACACCTGCTTGGGAAACATAGGGTTGTGAGTTCAATTCCTAGTACATAAAATAAAAAAAAAAACTAGTATACATGTGTGAACACTTCTGCAATGGGGCCAGCCAGATAGCTCAACGGACTAAAACACTTGCTTATGCAGAGCTGGGACCCTGCCCCCATGGCATGCTGAGAGGGGCACTGACACTGTGAGTGGTGGTACAGCGTGTCTATAATCCCAGTGCTTGGGAGGCTGAGACAAGAGGATCACTGTCCAATCTGTATAGTAAGACAGATCCTATAAACCCTGTACTAAGTACCCCCACCAAAAAAACCTTCTGTACTGGTACAAGCCAAGTTTAAAAGAACAGTGGACAATAAAGTAAAACATAGTATTTCAGAAAGCCAAGAACTTTTACTTTATAAAACTTGTGTTCTGTTCGCTTAATCTTATAATTAAGGGCCTTTTGTCAAAAAAATATAAAACTTTTGTAATTATTTACAAAAAGTAACAAAACTACCAAATTTGAACCACAAAGTTTCTTATAGTATTGTTCAAATATTATTTGCTGTTATACAAAAAGAAATACTATTTATAGAACTGAGGTCCTTCATTCTCAGATGTTTACTGAAGATACTTTTTTTAAAATCTCCTAAGAACTCTTTCAAGTTACAACAGATATATGCTTTGATTACTTTTCTCCACATCAACACCAAGACTTTATATTTATACACTAAAAGGTACAGTGCTAACACAACTAAAAGATAAACAGAGTTAAGATTTTGGAAAATATCACTGAAAAAAAACAACCAAAAGACCATCTTCGCCAAAGAAAAAGCCTGAAGGTTGTTACACTGAACGATGTAAATTAGATGTTCAATGTAAAACGTCACAATGATTTTCTAAGAAAATACCTTACTTTCTTTTTTTTTTTTTTTTTTTTTTTTTTTTTTTTTTTTTTTTTTTTTTTTGTCTTTTTGAGACAGGGTCTCGCTATGCAGTTGAGGCTGGTCCTGAGCTCACTTTTGTAGCCCAGGCTGGTCTTGAACTTGCACCAATCCTCCTGCCTCAGCCTCCTGAGTGCTGGGATTACAGGCGTGAGCCACCACGTCCGGCTCTTACTTTCTAGATATTATTTGATCTTCAATATTTTACTAGATGACAAGCTGCATCATCTATACTCACCTGTTCCTCACTGAAGGGTATTTAAACTATAGAGCCTCCTATAAGAAAACCTCATGAAGTATATTTAGATTATAAAGTATCTCAATATGTCTCTCATGACAAAGAATGACAATATTTAGACCATAAAGGGAATTTATTTATTATTTAGTCTTTTTGAGACAGGGTCTAGCTATGCAGTTCAGGCTGGCCTTGAGCTTACTTTTGTAGCCCAGGCTGGTCTTGAACTCACACCGATCCTCCAGCCTCAGCCTCCCAAGTGCTAAGATTACAGGTGTGCACCACCATGCCCAGCAGGAAATTTTATTTTTAAACATAAATGAAACTGAAACTATAAACAGATGTGTGGGCTCTTTCTAGCAAACAAAGTAAAAGATCTACCCTGAAAAAATAATACAATTAACCCAGAAGGTTCTTACAATGTTTATAAGCTGTTTTCTTCCCACATCAGCTATTAATGGAATGAAGGTAACTTCCATTATATAATCCAGAAAAATTATAAGCAAACACAAAGATACTGAGGAGTGGGTTATATTGGGAAGAGCCATACAGTGAAATATCACTATACACTGTTTCACATTAATTTATGAAAACTCATCTTAGTATCTGTTTTTGGAGATAGGCTGGTCTCAAAAATCACCATGATTTTCCTGTCTCACGGCTTCCCATGTCCTGTAATTATACGCATGTGCACACTCACCTTTTATCTCCTCTTATCCTCTCATTTGTCTCTTAAAAGCCACTAAAAAACTTCCAGCTTCCACAGCACCTACTTTTCCTTTCTCAGTTCAATTTCAGGTTATCTGTTCTTTCTTGATACATCTGTTTATGTTCTATTCACTCTTCAACTGCTCACTATTTGTTTCATCATTTGCATTCTACTAAAATTCTTTTTCCTGAGCCAGTGAGATAGCCCAGCAGTCTAAAGCACCTGCTTAGGCAACCACAGGGACTATGGTTCAATCCCGGGCACCACATGCTGTGCCAGCCCCACCCCCATGGCAGGCCGAGCCAGCCATAACATAAATAAAGTTAAATTTAAAATAAGTAAAAATAAAATAAAATAAAATTCTTTTTTCCTTAAGAAGCACTTCTTAAAAGATTGTTCAACCTATTAGATATGTTAAGATTTTGCTTTCTTTATCCTTTTTGGCATATGTTATTGACTACCTTATTTTTAGAAAAACAGCTTATTTTATTTCCATGATGTTCTACTTTGGCCTATATCTATATCCTAGCTACATATTTTCCTTTAATAAAAAGGCCCCTCTGTATTGAAATGATAGGTATTTGTCCTGTATCATTTATGTCTCCTTAACAGAATTATCATGGCTTTAAATATAATCAATATATTGAGAAATTTCAAGCCAATATCACCTCCCTCTTCAGAGGCTCAAGATTAACACATAAAATTGTTTTCTGATCAAAGGTTATGAAGTAAAAAACAAGCTATCAACCTGAGCACATCTGAAATGTCTTGCCTAAATTTCCTCTGCAAATGTGCTCTTTTCTCCATTCACCTTGTTACCTAAATCAAAAACCCTAGGTGGCAGAAAGCTTACCTGTTCTGAAGCGGATGTTTAATATAGTGTTCTGGGTTAGCAACCTCCTGGTTGGATTCTGTTTTCTCCTCTTCTGCAGGTGAGGGATTAGGAGTAGGGTTGGTTTCCTAGTGGAAAGGGACATAAACTCTTTTAAATTTCTCAACATTACCTATACGGCAATATTCTAATATACTTGAGCCAATGCTGCTAATAGAAATGTATTTTAGTATGTAAACCAGATGTATGCACCAAAGGTCTCAAACCAGGTTAAGTGCTAAGTACTCATTTTTTCAAAATTAACTGTAATGCCAGGCATGGTGGCACAAGCCTGTAATTCCAGCGCTTGGGAGGCTGAGGCAGGAGGATCAGTGCGAGTTTGAGACCAATCTGCGCTACAAAAATGAGCTCAAGGCCAACCTGAGGTGCATAGTGAGACCCTGTCTCAAAAAAGATAAAAAAACAAATAAATAAAAATAACTTTACTGATACATTTTAGATACGCATAAATTATAGAGAATTTTTACTGATACATCTTAATTCTTTCCCTTTCACTCCTCTCCTTTCAACTCACTTCTCATTTACAGAAAGCCATTTCTTTTTTCCTTCTCTTACTTTCTCCTTCCCTTTTAAAACATTTGCTTCCTATTTCACAGTAAGTACTCATTTTAAAGAACACAGTTTTTCACAACACATCACATACAAAAGGACTTGATTCTGATCACTTATAAAATGACTCAGCAAGGGCTATGTCTTGATTTTGCTCTCAAAGTATTACAGTGACTAGAACTAGAGTGCTTATCATAGGTTATTATGAGCTTGATAAATTTAAATGCTTATTGAATAATAAAAGACCTAAGTTTTACATACAGTACCTAATGTCATTAAAATATCAATTTTTCTTACCAACATTTTCTCATCAGTCAATTTAGGTCCTTTTTTTTTTGAGGGACCGGGGTTCAAACTCACGACCTTGCACTTGCCACGCAGGCACTTGTGCCTCGGAGCTATCTCCCAGCCCCTGCAATTTAGGTCTTGAAACAGATAATTATTAAACATTTCCCACTCTACTAGCTTAAAAAAAAAATTTCACACTGAGAATAGCAATGGGTAACACTATAATTTATGTTTGGAATGCCTGTCATTCTTCTCTTTTAGACTTGTGCTGCTTCTAACGTCATTTCAGTTACTGCTATACTCTCTCAAATAAATGATTGGTTTATAAGATAAAAAAAGATCTGATGATAAAAGTGTGATGCAACAACTATTGGTAATTTGCTATTATTTTGATAATATGTACAATATGTATTGTTTTATATTAATGTTCCTGTCTTTTTCCTTGCTACTTATTTTTGCTTTTTTCATTTTTACACTTTAATGGAAAATATTTTTTTTAAAGAATTTTTTTTTTTTTTTTTTTGTTTCAGAACTTTTATTTATTTCTCTTTATGGCTGGCTCAGCCTGCCCTGAGGGCAGGGCTGGAGCAGCATGTGGTGCCGGGGATCGAACCGTGGTCCCTGCAGCCGCCCAAGCTTTCCTAAGCAGGTGCTTTAGACCACTGAGCCATCCTGCCGGGCCCTGGAAAATAAATTTTTTCTTTTAAAAAAAGGAAACACCAGAATGAGAACCTTCTCAGTGCTGCCCAGGTCAAACACTGAAAGTGGGCACTCAGCAGGATGTTCAACTCACAAAGCAGCAGCCAATGATATTTATCTATGGAGAATGTCACATAGATTATGAAATTAAATTCAGGGATCCAATCAGATGTAGAGAATGTGGATACAGAATAATGCACAAGAACTAAAAGATTGATCTGTTTAAAAAAAAAAAAAGTATCAGTTATTTAATTAGGCACTTAATAAGAAATTTAGAACACTAATTTATGAGGATAAATTCCACTTGTCAGAGCAAAAGTGGATCGCAGGTAGCCCCAGAGCTGAGGAACAGCTTGGATTAAAATCTGTGACTTCACCACTTTCTGATCCACCTTGTGCTGCTCTGAAATCTGGTATCTCTCTCGTGTTGAAGATCTTACCGTCCCAGTGAAAACGTGCCCCAAAAGCTCTTGAGCAAGAAACCCTTCAGTCAGCATGTGAGGAAACTTCTAGCTAGCATCACTCCCAGCACCATCTTGATCATCCTCCCCACGAGTCACAGAGGGAAGAGTGTAGTATTCCTGAAGCATTTGACCAGTGACTTGCTACTTGAGACCGGGCCTCTTAGCCTTAATCATGTTCCTCTATGAAGAACACACCAGAAATTTGTCACTGCCACCTCTATGAAAATTGCTATCAGCAAAGTGAAAATACCCAAACACCTCATTGATGCTTACCTTAAGAGGAAGCTGCAAAAACCAAGATTATTGGGCTTTGGTACCCAGTAAAACATGAGAATTCAGACGTGTCTTTGTTGGTACCTGGATTTGCTCCTTCAGGAGACTCATTGCTGCATAGCTTTAGATTTAACCCACTTAGGAATACAACTATATACATGATTTCATTTTCAAGACCATATTGTATTGTATTTAGGTATCTATACTTTGCATAAAGAATTTTTTGTTCAGTGATATGACTCGTAATTTAATTTTATCATGTATGTAATATGACAACAATAAAGGTCAAAATTATTGCCCCCCCCCCACCAAAAAAAGCTGTTAGGAGTTACAATGGATACAGATAACTGAATAATAGAGTGGAAGTGGGCTTTGGAAGAAAAGGCACTAGCACAAAGATAAGCTGCAGAGAAGTAATCCCTCTGAAACTTGTGTAAAAACCCCTCACAGGTCCTAGGCCAGTGGTAGTGGACCTTTAAGAGTTTTCAATGATAACCAACAGCCCACTGTAGCATGTGTGCCACAGGTTCACCACCACTGTGCTAACTCAAACTGGCATGTTCAGCAGTAGAATGGGGGACAGGGATATAAAAACCTGAGTAAAAAGACCAGCAGATAGAGTTAAGAGAAACTGAGTTCAGAGCCAAAGAGAATGAATGAAACCCCTTAGCTTTCAGATGAAACCACAAAAAAGCCATAGCCCAGGATGTATGTCATGTTATTAGGAATAAAGTTTAAGCCTGATATGTAAAGCTAAACTAAAACATAGCTAACAAATCTAAAAGTGAAACTTGACAGTATCAAGGTAATCTACCTATAAATTAACTGTCTCCAAACACTGAAGTATTGCATTATTTACAAAATAATCTTCAGCCTCTATAAATATTATTATATCTAGTAAACAATATACAGAAAATTTTTAAAAGGTGACTAACAGTCAACATATAAATTGTTCATGGAAAAAGATAATGGAATAAGCAAAGACTTTTTTTAAAAAATACCATAGCAAAATAAAGATGGGTGCCAATGACAGTGATGGAAGTATCTGGAAAAATTAAAATCTATTTTTAAAAAATAATCAAACTATTGATTACTTGAACTGCAATGTACAGTACTTGCTACTAGAACTTTATTGAAGGAATCACAATAGACTAAGATCAGCAAAATTAAGAGTTCTAAACTCAAAAGACAGGTCCAAAGAAAACATACAAAGCAAAGTATACAAAGAGAAAAAAAAAATCTTAACTGTGAAATATGGTTACAAAATTCCTCAACAGAAAATGGGACAGAAACAATGCATGAATTGATAGTTATTTGTCAAACTGGATTTTAAAAAACTCAGATTCATAGCTCAGTGGATTAAAGAACTTGTTTAAGCACACATAGGGGCTGGGGTTCAATCCCTGGGGCAGCTGAGACAGGGACTGAGACTGGGTGTGGTGGTGCACACCTCCAATCCCAGCACTTGGAAGGCTGAAAACAGAAGAATCACTACAAGTCCAACCTGTGTAGCTCTGAGATCCTATAAAACCTTATTCTAAATACCCAGTAAGTTAAATAAATAAAATGTAACAACTCAAATTCACTCAACTCAGAGAACTGCAGGATACACATAAATAAAAATTATTATCTGGGTACATCAAATGTAGTAGTCAGAAAACAGTTTTCACAGAAATGACAATAAGAGCTGATTTCTCCATTGCAACTAAGAATCAGACAAAAGAAACCACATGTGGCAACCTGTAATTCCAGCACTCAAGAGACTAAAGCAGATCACTGAGAGTTCAAGGCCACTGCGGCCTACATAAGCATGTCAAAGGCCAGCCTGGACCTGCCTAAATAAAAAATAAAGACAACAGAATATCATGTCAGGGTTGAAAGAAAAACTTCAATCTTAGAATTAATTGTATAGGAAAAGTATCTTCCCAAAATGAAAAATAAAGGTAAGTTGTAAATAGACACACTGAATACATCCCTTGTCCTCACCCCTCCCTCAAAGTAGATTCAAAATAAGAATAGCAAAGAAACGTGTTGTGCCTGGGAAGATCCAGATAGGAATGTGGATAGGCAAAACAAAACAAAACAAAGCAAAACAAAACACCCATAAGCAAACATAAAGTATATAAAGGGTCATAACAGTTCATGGGTTTTAAAACAATGGTGGATCCAATCACAGCATTGGGTATATGCAGTTTGTGAGATTAGGTATGCCTATAATAAACACATTTATTTATTTATTTATGTATGTATGTATGTATGTATGTATGTATGTATGTCTTTTTGAGACAGAGTCTCACTATGCAGTTCAGGCTGGCCTTGAGCTCACTTTTGTAGCCCAGGCTGGTCTCGAACTCGCACCGATACTTCTGCCTCAGCCTCCCGAGTGCTGGGATTACAGGCGTGAGCCACCACGCCCGGCTATAATAAATATTAAAAGGTTAAAAAAATACTCTTTGGATATGTCCAAAGGCTTACAAGCACTTCAGATTTTTATTCCAGATTCTGGTGGGATATGTGCATACACAATGAGGTATCTTGGGATCCAAACATAAAGTTCATATGTCCTAAACAAAGACTGAAAGTAACTTTATATGGCATTTTAAATTTTGTGCATTAACCACAAATTTGAAGCTCAAAGAATTTCTTCCTCACTGAGGAAGATATTGAAGAATCTAAGCATTATACATCTGTCACATAAAATCAGGTAGGGGATTTTCCACTTGTAACATCATGTCAGTGCTTAAAAAGTTGCACAAGTTAGGCACGGTGGCACATGCCTGTAATCCCAGCTCTTGGGAGGCTGAGGCAGGAGGATCAATGTGAGTCTGAGACCAATCTGGGTTACAAAAGTGAGCTCAAGGCCAGCCTCAACTGCAGGGTCAGAGCCTGTCTCAAAAAAAAAAAAAGTTGCATGTTTTGGATGTTAAACATGTAGTGCTGTAAACTCTCTTAAAATGTATATAGTACTCATATGCTAAAAAATCTTCATTATAAACTATACATGTATTTAAGCCATTTATTTAAGCAGCAAAATACATGAAAAAATGAAACAATTTACAATGTGAATTACACGTATCATAGGGTCAAAAATGTCATTCATTCACTTACAACTTTCTATTTTTTTTCTATTATTCTACTCTTTTTCACTATTATGGCTCTGCATGGTGGTCGATGCCTGTACTCCCTTGTCTTGGTTATTTTTTTCTCCTTGCTGGAACAAAAAAACAGGACACCTAAAGTTAAAGGAGGAAAGTTTTATGTAGCTTATAGTTTGTGGAGGTTTAAATCCTCAATTGGCCTGCTCTAAGGCAAGATGGCAGGTCACAAGGACAACGATTCAAGGCAGCAAAAGACAGCAAAAGCAACAAGAGCAAAAGAGTACAGCAAATCTCTTTTCTTACCCTATACTGTAAGCAGGCTCCCCTTCAGGGTAGGTCTAGCACTCACATCATCTGCCAGCCCTCTGTGGCCCTTGCTACAACACTTAGTTATAATTTCTAAACTTCTCAGGTTGACTCAAGGAACTGATCATCACAACATCTTGAAGCTTAAACTGCCACTCAAGGGCAAATTCACTATACGCCAGGAGGCAGAAACTTCTCAAACTGACAGTGTATCAACCATTATACTCCCTGATGCTTAAAATGCAAGGTAAGAATCACAAATCTGATATCAGCCTGGGTAACTTAAACCTCAAAAAAACAAGGTAAGGTGATAACTCAGTGGTAGTGTCTCCCTGAGTTTGATACTAGTACCACAAAAATGCATGTGCATGTACGTGCGCGCGCACACACACACATGCACGCACACACACACAGAGATTTATTCTACATTAAAAGGGCTGCTGTAAGTAATAGTCTTTAGCCAGGTATGGTGGCACACACCTGTAATCCCAGCACTCAGAGGAGGCTGAGGCAGGAGGATCCTTGAGTTCGAAATGAGCCAGGGCTACAAAGCTCAAGGTCAGCCTCATAGTGAGATTCTGTCTCAAAAAAATATAGTAGTAGTAGTAGTAGTAGTAATAATAATAATAACAACAGTTTTTATGAACAGAAAACTCAGTATACTTTTCCTAAATTTTTATGTTTATTTTAGCATGACAGAAACATACTGCATATTAAGAGAAACATTCCAAGACACCATTAAAAATGTTTATTGGCCATGAACAATCATATTTTCAATACATATTTGAAACCTTTCATGGCACAGGGTCTTGCCAGTCTTGAACTCATGGCAATCCTCCTGCCTCAGCCTCCCAAGTGCTGAGATTATAGGCTTCTGCCATCAACCTGGGCTGAATTTTTTTTTTTGGGGGGGGGGGATTACTAGGAATCAAACTGAGGACCTTGCACTTACCAGGCAGGTGCTATACCACTGAGCTATAAGCCCTAAAACCTTTCAAAGTTTACTGAAGTTTCCATTTTAGCCCTTTAAAATCACTATCTACAATGTAAATCTCATACATTTTTAAGCTTAGCATTTCTCCAGTCTTATTAAAGTACAATAGTTTTAGTATGGCTAATTCTTTGCAAGATAAATACCAAATATTAAAGTATTCTACAAAAAGAACTTGTTCAAATGGCATTGATCAAATGTAACAATAAGATCTAAAAATTACCTAATCATGAAAATCTCAACGAAAGCAGTAATATCAAGAATATATGAATAAGTGCCTCCCTCGCAAGCAAAGGGTCCTGAGTTCAATTCCTGGTACCACAAAAAAGAGAACATATGAAATGAGGCATTTTTCAGCAAAAAATTTCCCCATTTGTATTTCAGAACAAAATGATCCCTTCTTAGGTCAGGCAGATAGCTTAGTGGACTAAAACAAACTGCTTTAGGCAGAGCACAGTGGCCAGGGGTTCAATCCCCAGCCTGCTGTGCCAGCCCTAGCACTGAGATGGCAATTGAGACTGGGTGTGATAGCATGTGCCCTACAATCCCAATGTTGGGGAGGCTTAAAATAGGAGGCTCACTATAAGTTTGAGCTGCATAGTGAGACCCTACAAATATGTTTTTTAAAAAAAAATCCTCAATAAACCCTTCTTAGTAGTTTTAAACGCTTAGTGAAATTACCACAAGGGAAGAAATTTTGTGACTGCTGAGTAAGATGTGCCCTATAAAACCATTTTACTTCTTGGCAGAGACTGAACCTGGAGTATGCTAGTCAAGAACCCTTACCACTGAATTATATTCAAGATCTTTTAAAATTTTATTTGGGGAATGGTCTTCAGTCTTGCTAAACTGCCCAACTTGGCCTTAAATCTATGATCTTTCTGCCTCAGCCTCTGAGTAGCTGGAATTATAGGCATATATCACCATGCCCAGTTCTTTTTTTTTTTTGGGGGGGGGGGGGACAACCAGGGATCATACCTGGCCCTACCATACCCATTTTATAAAATCATTCTCTATAATTTTCAGTTTAATATTGCTTATTACAATAAAAATTCTTAAAGTGAAGTAATTAAAATATTTTTACTTTCTTTATATTTAACAGAGAAATATCCAGTGTGGATGTCACTTAAACTTTGAGGCTGGTTCTATGGGGACTCTTACCCTTTTCAATCTGTATTACAGAGATCAAAAAATTATGTCCGGGCCAGTGAGATGGCGCCTGCACAGGCAAGCTTAGGCAACCATAGGGACCGGTGGTTTGATCCCCAGCCTAACAAGCTGCGCCAGCCCCACTCCCAGGCAGGCTGACTCGGTCATTAAAAAAAAAAAAAGATGTCCAGAAAGATTCTCATGTTGCATTCAATTCTTAAGAGAAAAAGCTTTGTAATTATAGAAACTGTGTCAAACAGAAACAAAGAAATACATTTTCTCACTAAAAGAACCACTAGTAGGGTCAGGGATGTAGCTCAGTGGCACTGTGCCTGTCTGGAAAGTGAAAGGCCCTGAGTTTGATTTTTGGTGCCTAACAAAAAGAAACATAATAAAAATGCTTTTACGTAACTCCCAGCTAAAGATGAACTTCAAACAATTAACAAATCTTCAATATGTTCATTGTTAGTTTAATTTACTAAGTATACATTTAATATAAATAAAATTTAAATTGGATAATAACAAGAATTTGAAAGGGCCAGCCAGATAGCTCAGCTGGTTAAAGCATCTACTTAGGCAGACCCAGGGACTGGGGTTCAATCCCTGGTTTACATGTTGTCCCTGTCCCTAGAGAATGCTGAGATGGCATTGAGACTAGGGATGATGGTATGAGCCTGTAATACCAGCATTTGGGAGGCTGAAAACAGGAGGACCACTACAAGTCTGATCAGTGTAGTCAGATCCTGCAGACCCTGTACTATTTAAAAAAAAAAAAAAAAAAAAAAAAAAAAAAAAAAAAAAAAGAACTTGAGACCAGCCTGGAGTACATAGTAACTTCAAGACCAGCCTTAAATATACAATGAGACCCTGTCTGAAAAAGTAAAATAAAAAAAAGTAAATGAATAAACATTTAAATATCTTGAGATTGAATTCTTAAGATGCTTTTGGGCTGGGGAGATAGTTCAGTCTAAGCACCTGCCTGGCAAGCACAAGGACCAGAGTCCGATCCCCAGTACTGCACACCATGCCAGCCCAGGAACTCAAGGTGTGCCACGCTGCACTGAAACAAATGTGGCATAACATGTAATCCAGTACTCTGAAGGCTGAGAAAAGAAGATCACTACGAGTCTGAACTGTGCAACAAGACCCTGTACCTACATGTATACATATACATATGTATACATACGTGTATATGTGTGTGTGTGTGTGTGTGTGTGTGTATGTATTTTTTTTTAAAGACAAACTTCAACGAGGCATGTGAGATTTTTCATTACTCATGGAATGGATATAGTTGTGCTAAGTGATACCTACACCATCACATACCTTGAAAGTTGTTTCCTTTTTAAAACTGATTCAATCAGACATCTCTTATAAGACATGGACCAAGTGAATCATGATCAATATATATTAACTAAAAAGCATTTCAAACAAGGTCTATTTTAATAATACAAGCTTTTTTAAAGGTTGCTTTCTATAGCAGTTACACAGTTTAAAATAAAATACTGCACTATAAAGCCCCAACCATAACACCCCTCTTTCACTGGAAATTACAGTCACCAGAACAAAAAAGCTAAGGCTAAGCCAAAATCATGGCTACCCTCAAAATAAACAAACATTTTTAACTTAAAAAACTAGTCCTTGAAAAACCCCTATATAACATATTTTAATTGGGTAAAATAGGGTGCCAAAGTACAATAAACTATGAGATGGTACTATGTTTATCTACAGAATGATAACCAGAATACCTTTAAATAGGGCTCAGTAAACCAAAAACACAACCAAAGTGATAGCCTGCAGTGAGACTGTGAAAGGCTTCAAAGATCAGGCTAAAAATGTACCTTTCATTGTGTGGGTAGTGGAACTCATTAACTGGCAGGTCAAAGAGAATAAACAGGGATGTAAAGTAGGGAATAAAGACAGCAGGTTCAGTGGAAGGTTGTAAAAAGGACTGCAAACACTTTGATATTACTCTCATCAAGAATGGGATCAACCTCTCTTTCCCTTGAAACTGGACAGAGTTGCAACAGTTTTGACAAAAATATCATAAAGTTATGCTGGAAACTAGGCTATAAGAGACCATCAAGCTCCCACCTGTTTCCTTGGGAACACTTGCTCCTCTGCAAGGACATTCCCTCAGAACCCAGCTGCTATGCTGAAAGCACCCAAGCCACAAACCGTAAGCCTCATGTGGTCACTCTGATCCATCAGCCCAGCTGGACCAGCCTCCAAGTCATGAGACCAGAAGCAGACAGAAGAGTGGACAAGCTGCCCGGTGATATCTACCTAGAGCTGTCTCTACTCATTTTTTTTTTTGCATATTAAAAACAATATTGATGAATTTTAATAAATTATATCATATTTTATGCAAATAATTTTTCTAGTTTGCTATTTGTCTTTCAATCTTATTTAATGGCATTGTATGCCAGTTTAAAATTAAATAAATCCATCAAAAAATAAAAGAGGGGCTGGCGAGATGGTTCAACAGTCTAAAGTGCCTGCTTAAGAAAGCTTAGGTAGGCAACAGCAAGGATAGCAGTTCAATCCCCAGCACCACATGCTGTGCCAGCCCCAACCCCAGAGTGGGCTGAACTGACCATTAAAAAAAAAAAAAAAAAAGGTTCAAAAGCCAAGTGTAAAGCTTGCTTTAGATTTGCTGAACTTATGAGGCTAAACATATAAATGTTCAGTAATATAATTTACTGATCCTAGGGCTCACTACACTGTCATAGGAACAGAATAAAGTTGATAGGAAAGGAAAAACAGCCAAGCAAGAGTTGGACAAGTCTTAACAACTAGCTATAAAGACTACTGGGAAGCTTTTTCCTTAATGCTGCAAAAACCAGAACACATTATGAGGAATACTACTAGCCCTGTGGAACAATTGTAATTATTACAAAGTTAAATGTTTCCCAAACCTTGTTCCACTTCCACTATGCTTCTAATAAATCTGTTTCCAATAAATCTGATTACATTTTATATTCTTACCATGTTCAAATCCACATATCCTGCTTTAGATTCCAAAATATTACCGGTGAGATAAGTCAGTAGAATAAGCACTTGCCTGACAAGTGCAGGGTCCTTAGTTCAATCCCTGGTACAGGGGGTGGGGTGTGTGTGTGTGTAGTTTCAAGAATAGATTCCAAAATGTCAATGTTGAGTTGGCCAAATAGCTCAGCAGATTAAAGCTCCGCAAGGCAGGGGCTGAGGGTTCAATCCCAGAGCATGCCAGGCCAGCCCTGCCCCCTAGGGAACACAGAGTTGCAATTGAGACTAGGTGTGGTGGCACAAAACTATAATCCCAGTTTTTGGCAGGCTGTAAACAGGCGGATCACTACAAGTCCACGGATCACTACAAGTCTGATCTAGTGTTCCTGAACACTCTGTAAACCCTTCCCTAACATACAAAAAAAAAAAAAAAAAAACCTTAACAAAAGTCAACGTAGTTGGCCAAGTGTGTGTGTGCGCGCATTGGCTGGCTGAGGCTGCCTTAAGGGCAGGTCTCATGTTTCATGTGGGGGAGAAGGGATCAAAGAAGGGAAGCACCTGAGAGACTTTTGTCAAATCATGTGCTTTAACTGGGCTACCTGGCAAGCCCCCTGGCCATGGTTTTAAACATTTGCACTTTTCACCCTCAACCCAAACATACTTACAAACTATCTCATCAGATATAGTAGTGACTTGTTTTTTTTTCAGTACTGGGGACTGAACTCTGCACCGTGCACTCATGAGGCAGGTATTTATGCTGCTGAGCTATCCTCCTGGCCCACTCATTCTAGAAGTAATGAGATCTTCTGTTCCAGATATCCATTTGTGGTCCTTATTATCTTTATGTAACAAATTACTCCCAAGAACACACAGCAAATATTTTCTAGGTCCTATCCCCAGGTACCTTTTTTTTTTTTTTTTCCCCAGGTACCTTTTATACGAAGATTGTAAACATCAAACTGCAGATTTAGTTCCCCCACAACTCTAATAAAGATTTCAAGCGTAACTCAAAGGGTGATACAGGGCCAGCCAGATAGCTCAGCAGACTAAAACACCTTAGGCAGCCACAGGGGCTGTGAGGTTCAATCTCTAGAATATAGTGCTGGCCCCACCCTCAGGGCATGCTGAGATGGTATTGAGATTGGGTGCTACAGTTTATGTCTAGTTGTCCCCCCAATGCCTCATGTAATCATGGGGCGGGGATTTCTAGAGTTTGAGACTTGACTATGATCCACTGGGACTATGTATGTTAGTACTGATGAGATTATGGGTCTGAGTAGTGCTGAGAATTATAGGTGTGGCCTGAGGTGGATAGGGTAAGGCAGACAGCCTGTTGTAATTTAAAGAGAGACAGACACAGACTGGAGCTGTTGTTCTCTGCTCCCTGGTTGTTCCTTTGCCTCTGTTGTCATTGCCGCTGTTCTGCCACCATGAACTGCTGCCCTCTACCATGCGCCTCTCTGCCTTGGATCCAGCTGAGTATGGACTGAAGACTCCAGTAACTGTGAGCTAAACAAACCTTTCCTTCCTTCCTTTTGAGTGTCAGGTATTTGTCCCAGCAACAAGTAAAAAGTAACTAAGACACTGGGCATGATGATGCAAGGATCACTACAAGTCTGATCTGTATAGTGAGATCCTGTATGCCTTGTACTAAACACATTTTTAAAAAAAGTCAGTGGTACCACAGACTATGTCGTCATCAACTAGTTAAAGTCATAAAGGAAAACTAAGGTGTGGAGGTCCCACCCACCTTCCAAAAAGTTAACAGTCATGTGAAGAAGGAAACTTCCTCTATTACAAAAAAATACATACCTTTATTTCCCCTTTTCTTTACTGAAGGCAACTATCTTTGTCCTCAACTACTACTCTTTTGGAATTAATGAATGAACTGAACTATACCACTGAAAATCAAAATAAAGGTTCAGCGAGATAGCTCAGTGGCTTAAGCACTTGGATGGCAAGTGCAAGATCTTGAATTCGATCAATGGTAAATTAATTAATCAATAAAAATAAAGCAAATCAAAGGAGCTAGAGAAAAAAGAATTGCAGCCAGGGAGATAGCTCAGTAGAATAAGTGCTTGCCTGGCAAGCACAGGTCCCGAGTTCAAACCCTGGTACTGAAAAAAAAAAAAAAAAAAAAAGGCAAATTAAACCTATTAATCCATACAGCATCCTTTGTGGTTCCAAACAATGAGGCATATGACAATCTTTGTGTACAAAACTCTGACTTCACTATGATGATTTTCCTACGATAAATAAATACAATCCCAGATTTACCAATCCCTAAGGAAATAACATTTCCACAGCAAGGAGCCACTTCTAGACCCTATATGATTAATCTTCTAAGCACAGGAAATTTTTATAACAGGGATTAAGTGTTAAGTAATTTAGGACAAGGCAAAAAAAAAAAAAAAAAAAAATGATGTAAGCATCGGTTCCTAACAAGTTGTTGAGTTTTTAATCATAATCCAAGAGTCTGGCACCTAGAGTAATCAACAGTAGTCTAAAACCTTTAGTAACCACTATCATAGCTGTGGAAGGCAAGGGAGGATAGGGCAAATAATTTCTGCATCTGGGGAGTTCTGGACAGTCCTTTCAGTTGTACTACAGGAAATGTGAGAACAAAAGAACAAAAGAATCATTCGTATGTACTAACATACTGAATTAGTGGTCACTTAAATTTCTCAGGAAAGAGCACCAATCTACTCTCCATCCTTAGGCTAGACATCCTCTTATGTGATGACATCATATACACAATGACTGTTGACAAGAGGTAACTACCCCTATTAGCACACCTCAGCAATTGTACCACCAAAGCCTGGCTGCTTGACAGCACAAAGTAAATGTACAAAATACACATTAAAATACCACATTGCACTAAACAATGGACTGGTAAAAACATCTCTATAGCACTACCTTACATTCCCCCTTGTTTCCATGTTTCTTTAGTTGACTGGAAAGATCATCTGTGGTCACACTAGAAATGTAAATATTATTATTGCAAAGACAAGCTACATGATTACCTCTACAATTTACCCAGAAGTTCAGTTAAACTGAAGACACTATATTCCATAAAAGGTATACGACATTAAGAGCACAACAGGTTTTTTTTAAAAAAAAAAAAAAAGGATGCTGCTTTAGGATTCTGAAAATTATTACTATCATCCCTCATACTTTGTCCAAACTAAGTTTTTTTAACTAATAGGTAGCACTTATTAAGGAGTTACAGTCAGGGCAATGAGGTATGTATTTGTATTTACATTACAAATATACTGAAGCTTCAAGATCCTGTAAAATCACTTTTCTTAGCACTTTTAAGACAAATCTAAGCCCTAAAAAGTTAACATACCTTTGCTGTATTCTGCATTACAATCTAGGATTATCAAACAGGGGTGATACCCAGATATACCATATGTCCTAGTTTCCAGCAAAGTTATTTCTAGAATGATAATTTACTCTCAAAGTTGCCCATGACTGGACAATAAATTACATGGTTATCATGGTATTGTTTCCATGCAAGCACAATGCTATGGTATGTATTACATTCTGCTCCATGGCTTCTGCTCAAACCTTTCATCTTGCTAGTGTACAACACTGCCAACAATTCAGTAAAAAGACAGAAATGGTACACATCCTGTAATGTATCCCTATACATGAAATCCCACTAGTACAGAAAAATCAAACAAACGTTATGCAAGACAGCACATTAAATGCCAACTAGTTAAATACATGTAGACAGATAAAGATCGGAAAAAAAGAACTAGTTAGAACATTATTTAAAATAAATGTGCAGGAAAAAAAATAAATAAATGTGCAGGGGCTGGGGAGATAGCTCTGTGGCACAAGTGCCTGCCTGGCAAGTGCAAAGTCATGAGTTCGAATCCCAGTTCCACAAAAATAAACAAACAAACAAAAATGTGCAGGGCCGGGGAAACAGCTCAGCAGCCTAAGCACCTGCCTGGCAAGTGTAAGGTCCTGAGTTCAATCTCCAGTACCGCAAATAAATAAATAAATAAAAGTGCAAACATATCTTCATGCTGTACTCAGTTCTCTAGTGTCATCTTAGCAAACTTCCTACAACACCTTTCCACACAGAAATTAGTTTAATTAGTGCATGAAAAGAGACTATTTGCCTTATTAAAAAAATTACATCTTGACGAAACATTAAAAACTTGCCACAGATAATTACATTAGCATCTAAACAATGGAAAACAATGGCAACTGGACTTCTGAGGGTAGGAACTGAGATTTGTTAACTTGTGCCTAAATATACTTAAAAATTCAACACAGAGAGGGGTTGGAGAAAAAATTTCAATACATGTTTGATCTACTGGTAAAGTTACCCAGTCTGTAAGGCTACAGCCATCTGTAGTCAGAAAAATAAACTACATCAAAAAAAATCCCTATAATCCACATTTGAATTTCTGACCCGTAACAATTTAAAAACTTGGGTGCATCTTTATTGCTAGTAATCCTGTAAATATCTTGTTATATTCTAAAATTAATTCTTAAGGGGCCAAGGAGATAACTCAGCCATCTAAGCACCTACAAGGACCAGGGTTCAATCCTCAGTACCACATGCCATGCCGGCCCTGAAACCAGGTGCAGTGGTGCATGCCTGTCATCCCAGCACTAGGGAGGCTGAGACAGGAGCATCACTAGGAGTCCATTAAACAAATAAGCCAGTGAATGTCATACAGTGTTCTGTAAAAGTTCAGTAATAAAAGTTAAAATGTCATGGCCGGCGAGATGGCTCAGCGGTCTAAAGCACCTGCTTAGGCAAGCTTAGGCAACCACAGGGAGCACAGTTCAATACCTGGCACCACACAGAGTCAGCCATAATAATAATTTTTTAAAAATTTAAGAAGTTAAAATGTCAATGTAAATGGTAGCTTTAGTAAGGACATCATTATACCCTAAAAATCACCTTCCAAAGTAAATATATCCTGGAAAAATATTCCTTTAAAAAATTTGAAAACCAACTATAGCCTATATTTCTTATGTCCCAACGTTGCAGTGGTGGTGAACCTATGCATGTATGCCCAGCAGGCTGTTTGCTATCAGATAATGAAAGATTTATGGTTGTCACTGTGGCTATGCAACCTTTTCCTTTCATGGCTTAAGTTAATGAACTCTCAATCTTGCAGATAACAGAAGGATTTATATATTCTTTAACCAATTAAGTTACTAAGATGTTCCTTTCAAGAAACTGTCAGGTCAATCATTTTACATATTTTACTAAACAAAAAAATATTGATATCCATGAACAGATACAATTAAAGGCAAGAAAACAAACTAAAAATGCATGATATGATGCAGGCACTAAATCTAATGTCTCTGTCTCTCTATATATATATGAAAATAATACATATTATTTTCTTTTTCTTTGCGATAGGTTCTCACTACTCAGTTCAGGTTCACCTTGAGCTCACTGTAGTCCAGGCTGGTCTCAACCTTTCAGTGATCCTCTTGCCTCAGCCTCCAAAGTTCTGGGATTACTGGCAAGTGCCACCACACCCAGCAAGAAAAAAACATTTTAAAATGCTAATACAGATACGGGCAAAAGCAGAATATAAATGTGTATAAACAATGAGCACTTTCAGCTTTTTAGACCTAAATGAACTGTACTAAAACCAAAGATGAATTATTACTCAGCATTAACAACAAAGTATCAAGCCATGAAGACAGTTCATATATAAACCCAAAAAATATTGCTGGAGGTATTGCTGAAGGTACAGCTCAGTCACAGAGCACTTGGCAAGAAATTGCAAGGTCCTGAGTTTCAACCCCAGCACTACAAAGAACTGCATGCAAAATATTAATAGAGAACATCTGTTTGTTGAAATGACGTTATTTTCCTCATACTGATCTAGATGTTAAAAAATACAATATTATATTGAAATTCAGATACATACCTTCAATAATAAATGAAGATACTATCTTTTGTGTGTGTGTGATTTGTTTTTGGAGCTCACTTTCCAACCCAGGCTGGGCTCAAACTCAGTTATCCTCCCGCCTCACCTTCCCGAGATTACACGTGTACCCCACTATACCTGGTCTGTACCACAAAGTCCACACCCTTCTTCTTGAATTTAGCACTTTTTTTTCTTTTTTTTTAATGGCCCGCTCAGCCTGCCCTAGGGGAGGGACTGGCACAGCATGTGGTGCCAGGGATCGAACTACAGTCTCTGCTGTTGCCTAAGCTTGCTTAAGCAAGTGCTTTAGACTGCTGAGCCATCTCACTGGCCCTAGTACCTATATTCTATATAAACAGAATCAGAATACTAAAATCTAATCTTATAAATATGGTTTTTTATTTTCTTTTTCTTTTTGAGATAGGGTCTTGCTATGCAGTTCAGGCTGGCCTTGAGCTCACTTTGTAGTCCAGGCTGGTCTCAAACTTATATCCATCCTTCTGTCTCAGCCTCCCCGGCTTCTTAAAGTATGTTCTAATGATCTGCCAATCTTTTTTTGCACCAGTATTGTATTTTTTAAAAGTTAACCTTTGTTTAATAATTCTTTTCCTCATGGTAGGGCAAGTTATCCATTTCCCTTTTAAAAACTTAATCACCAATTCTCATTTGATTATGCCTCCAAATAATCTTCACAATCATTTCATAAAATATCAGCAAACTTTCTATAAAAAGGTACATAGTAAGTACATTAGGCTGGTAATCTATCACTTTTTTTTTTTTGTCTTTTTGAGACAGGGTCTCATTATGCAGTTCAGGCTGGCCTTGAGCTCACTTTTGTAGCCCAGGCTGGTCTCGAACTCACATTGATCCTCCTGCCTCAGCCTCCCGAGTTATCACTTATTTTTTAGTTTTGCAACAATCCTTCAAAATATAAAAACAATCATGAGATAGGAGGCTAAAGTATGCAGAATGCTGAATGAAATGGGGTACCCCTACCTTGCTTGGAAAGATTTTAGTATTTTGAATTCATTTACAGTAAATGTAGGAAATTCTTCAATTTCTTTTTTTTTTAATTCTTCAATTTCATAATTTTCAATTTAAGTCCTCTGTTGTATTCCCTCAGCAGAATCTTACAGCTTTTTTTTCATGAATATTGTAAATTATTTGTTGGACTCATTATTTTTGGGCATTTGTGGAAAGCACTTGAATCTGGTAGAGTATTGCCTCAAATTATTAAGTTCATCCTTCCTGGTACTTTTTGCCAATATTACAGAAACACTGTAATACCATTTGAATGTACCTATTGTTATTTTTAAAGTGTTAAGTATCTGTTTCTTTCCTAGCAAGTAATTCAATAGCTTAAGGTTAAGAAAAAGCAAGGATAAGCTGGGTGTAGTGGCACATGCCTGTAATCCCAGCCCTTGGGAGGCTGAGGCACGAGGATCGCTGTGAGTTTGAGACCAGCCTGGGCTACAAAAGTGAGCTCAAGGCCAGCCTTAAATGCATAGCAAGACCCTGTCTCAAAAAGCCAAAAAAAAAAAGAAAGAAAGAAAAGAACAAGAATAAACACTGGACATGGTCTGGCACATGAAAAGCACTCAAAAGGAATGCTTAACTGAATGACTGTAATGTTACTCCGTCTCATAGTACCACAAAAGTTGGAGCATAAAGATCTTTGTTTAAAAACTATGGAAAGAATCAGAGAAAAACGTTTGAAATCTTTAATTCCCGTGTACCTTTCCTCAAAAAAAATACTGGAGATGTGATGCGCTAAAGTGATACAAAAAATCATGCAAGAAGGCAACAGGCACATCTAATGGTGAAGTACAACACAAAAGTCAGAAAACATCCTAAGCGAGACAAATATGCACCAGATACAAAAAGCAACAGTCTAGATAGGACAATATGATTCAAGTGAATGTGAGTCTATAGCAACGTGATTTGATGGCTGCTATGACCAATGTGCCTATTATTCTACCTTTTCTGGAAAACAGAGAAGGCTTAAGTGTTAAAACCTTGTGCTTAAATGTCCCGAGTTTCACCAACCCCCGTACAACACACAAATTGATACCCACTACAAAAGCAAAAGCATTTGATTTGATCAGTACAGTTTTTTAGTTTTTCAATTTATTGTCCAAGTATGCTACCTTACAGATATACCCCTTCTTATAAATAATAATAAAATAAAAGTTTTTTTTTTTGGGGGGGGGTTCTGTTGCCAGGGAACTCAAAGCCTTGTGCTTGCCAGGCTATGTCTTAAAGTCTGTAATTCTAGCATTCTGGAAGGCACAGGTAAAAGGATCATAAATTCAGGGCCAGCTGGGCAACTTAGCAAGACTTTCAAAGTGGAAAAAGAAAAAAAAAAAAAAAAAAAAAAAAAAAAAAAAAAAAAAAAAAAAAAAAAAGCTGATAATGTAGATCAGCCCAAAGGATATGGGCGCTCTCTCTCCAATCTCAAAAGGAAAATAAAGTGCTTACCACAGTAATTTTTGAAGAAGCATATAAAAATGTTACATTGACCAACAGAGAAATAATTCTGCTACAATCATACAGCATAACACACATCACTTAAAAAAAAAAAAAGCTGTTTGAGGATAGATACATAATACAACACTAAAATACTAGGAAAAAAAAAAAAAAAAGAGTGGGTATGGCAGCACACAGCTATAATCCCAGCAGTTGGGAGGCTGTGAACAGAAGAATCACTATGAGTATGAACTGCATAGTGAAAACCTGTACCAAATACATAAATGAAAAAAAAAAAAAAAAAATGAACTTAAAAATGTTTGTATATACAAGTTTACAAAAAGAGAATTCGGTACTACTGGCTGCCTCAAGAGGTGATCTGCCTAAATAGGGGATAGCATGAAGAGAATAGAACATTAGATATACTCTAGAACAAAATGTATGTTTTGAACATTGTAAGATTTGTAGTTTAATAGAAAAACTAACACAGAGCTTAGTTTTAATTCCATACAGATCACACTGATCTTTTTATTTTTTTGGTACCAGGGATTGAACTCAGGACCTTGCACTTGCCAGGCAGGGTGCTTAGGCTGCTGACCTATCTCCCAAGTTCTCAGTTATCTTTTAAATCTTAAAATATGTAAGTTTTTGCAAGATTAAATCATTTCCCCAATCAAACTGGACATATCTGATCACATCCTATAAAAATTTAAATACAGTAAGTATGGATGTACAGCAATAGTTAAGATTCTAGAGCCACACTGCAATTTGAAAGCCAAACTATGTGGTTAAAGGGCTAACACTGAATAATATTTAAAACTCATTTCCTTAACTGACTTACCACATTTAAAGTACTCAATTGCCGTGTTTGTGGCTACTGTACTGGACAGCAAGACAGAACATTTCCATCACCAGAGAGCATTCTCTTGAATGACCCTATGGATCCTCAAAAACCTCATAAATATGAGGGCACTAGAGAGAAAACTAAGTGGCTAGTGGGAGGTAAGAGATTTTTCACATTAATGAGAGAGAGGACTTTGTGACAGGCATTGTTCTAATTAAGTTCCATGTCAACACTATCCTTATTGGGCTGGCCAGATGGTTCAGTAATCTAAAGTGCCTGCTCAGGAAAGTTTAGGCAACCGAAGGGACCGGGGTTCGATCCCTAGCACCACATGCTGCCCCAGCCCCACCCCTAGGGCAGGCTGAGCAGACTATAATACAAAAAAAAAAAAAAAAGGAAAAAGAAAACAAAACACTATCCTTATCCTTATTATATACCACACTGGTTTCTCTTATAATCCTATATACTTTATATAATAAGGTATATTTTAAATTCTAAGAACAAAGCACACTGCTCAACAGATTCACTTCCAATTTTAGACTGTGAGGATATAACAGCAACTAATCTATACTTTCAATGGAATGACTTCATGTTTTACTTGTATATTCATCACTTTTACCCTAATGTACAAGTTTTACCACAGGTAAAGAACTGGACATTTAATTCTGAACTGTTCCTTTTCCTTCTCAAAGACAATAAAAGCTTGAGATCTGCGTTTAAGTTCTATCTCTCCCTTAGGTACTATAGGGAAATCATGAGGGAAAAAAAGATTGTCAGCCATAGTGGCACTTGGAAGGCTGACACAGGAGGATCACAAATTCAACACCTGCCTGGGCTGTATGATAAGTGTGGCCTGCCTAGATACATGAGACCCTAAATCTATTTAAAAACAAACATTTACCCTCAATACGATTCCTTAACTATAAAATGTTCATTTTTATTCAATAGGAAACAAATACAAAATAATTGCAGTGAGGTAGCAAATCCCTTCATGCCTTGCATTGATTGTGGCTACACAGACTACTGCCCCATGAATTACTCCCCACTCCTTCCCTATACTGGAGATTAAATCCAGGCCTACATCCTACATTGAGCTACATTTCTAGTGCCCTTTATATTTTATTTTCAGACAGGATCTTGTTAAGTTGCCCAGGTAAGAGAATTTTACAGAAATACTAAGAGCTTACTACTTTTAAATCTTTACCACAGCCGGGCGTGGTGGCACACACCTGTAATCCCAGCACTCGGGAGGCTGAGGCAGGAGGATTGGTGCGAGTTTGAGACCAGCCTGGGCTACAAAAGTGAGCTCAGGACCAGCCTCAACTGCATAGCGAGACCCTGTCTCAAAAAGACAAAAAAATAAATAAATAAATAAAATAAAATAAAATAAAATAAAATAAATCTTTACCCTGCAGTAACAGAATATAGAAAAACAATCACATGTCAATTATGTAAGTTTAACCCAATTTAAACAGAAAAGCATTGGCAAATACTTTCATAAAATACTGTTTATAGCTTCAACAGAATACAGAAATTTCTAAGTGTAGTTGAAAAATAAGATAGCTTAAATTTGATTTTGATTTTTCAGTAGTGTTTAAAGATGACAATCTGTTAGTGATGAAGAAATAGGCAAAGCCTAGTAGTACACTATTAAAGTGTGTTGCATCCAGGTTAGCAATTTACACACACATCTTTTCCTCCTGCTAGGAAATCCTGGAAATATCAAGAACTATTATTAACTGCTTATTTGGTTGTCTAATTCAGAAACTGAGACCCTATTTCCTTAACAATTCTGTATTTTTAATACTCAAAACAGTGCCTTAAAAAATTGTCTATATATTTTTATTTGATACTTGTAGCAAAATGCCTATTAAGTTCATAAAAAGAATAATATCCCAGCTGGGCATGGTGGCTCATGCCTGTAATCCCAGCACTTGGGAGGCTGAGGCAGGAGGATCGGTGCAAGTTCGAGACCAGCCTGGGCTACAAAAGTTAGCTCAAGGCCAACCTGAAAGTGAGACCCTGTCTCAAAAAAGGCAAAAAAAAAGAAAAAAAGAATAATATCCCTTTCTGAAAATACCCAACTGCTTTAGTTTGAACTTGGTCACACTACTATTAAGTTGCGTGATTTGGGCAAGTTAATCATACAAAATTAATTTCTGTGTCTTGGTCCCCTCCCCCTTCTCTGTGAAAAGAGAATACTATAATACCAACTACCTTATAGGGCTGCTATGTAAGAATTAAATGAATGAAGTGAGGTAATAACACACAGTAACTATTATGTTTGCAATTATTAAACAAATGGGGACCAAGAGGTTAAGGAAAAAAAAAAAAAAATTCAGGGAGAACCTGCGCAAGACTTTGTCACAAAATAAAGCCCAAACAAAAAAGATCTGCTCAATCTGATAATATACACCTGTAATTCCTCACTATTCAAAAGGCTGAGGAAAGAGAATCCCAAATTGCAGCCTAAGCAACTGAGCTAGACCCTATCTCAAAATAAAATTTTAAAATAGGTCTGGCAATGGAGCTCTGTAGAGCACTTGCCTAGCATGTCTGAGGCCATACTGTCAATCTCCTATACTGCAAAAGAAAGACAGAGAGACAGACAAGACAGATAGACAGACAGACAGACAGACAGATTACAACAAAGACAGTTGTTCCAGCAGGGCCTGGTGACACAGGCCTGAAATCCCAGCACTCTAGGAGGCTGATGCAATTTCAAGACCAGCCTGAGCTACTGAAGACTAAGACTTTTCTTCACAGTGAAAAAAACAAAAAACTGCAGCTCAGGAGTAGACAAGGGTTCAATCCACTAAAACATGCACGCACGCATGCGCACACACACACTGTTAATAAACAGGTTGTGCCTACAAAGGTCATTTCTGTGTGACAGTCTTGCTCACACCCAGACCATATGTAGTTTTTTAAAAAGTGACTTTTTAAGTGATGGCATACACGTATAATTCTAGTGCTCAGGTTGCGGCAGAATAACTGTGAGTTCAAGGCCAGCCTAAACTATGTAGCAAGATTCTGCCTTAAAAAAAAAAGTCATGTAGAACTCTAATAAATCTGTACCTCTGGAAATACAACAGTAGTTAGGTTTTGTCATGATTTGACAAGAACTTACTAAAGTGGGACTAAACTTCATTCTGAAAGAATAAAAATGAGTGTCAGTATTTAAGACAAAAATGATCCCATTTTTCCCTAGACATAACCATGGACTTTTAAAGGAACAGGTGATCTCCAAGGTATTTCTTTCTAAAGATTAAGGGTTAATAATCAAAAGCAGCTATGTGAATTTCCTAGCAGGAAGAAAATATGTGCATGTACTGCACTAATTTACATACAACACACTTGAAAGGGTACTGCTAGCTTTGCCTAGCTCATCACAATTGATAGATTGTCATTCTTTATGAACATTACTGAAAAATCAAAACAAAATTTAAGCTATCTTGTTGCTACTTTTTAGATTTAAAAATTTTACATTAAACAGTATTTTACAAGTGTTACTTGCCCATACCTTTATATTCAAATTGGATTAAATTTGTATATCCCATTTGATATGTGACTCTCTGCAACTTCAGCATGTAAGCTGTATATACAGTGAATTACTAATTCAAAAATTATGCATATGAATTCAGAACATAAATTGAAATTCAACTACATTAATTTTATCACACAATCTTTATTACATTGTGTAATCTCTATTACACAAAATATATTTAAATCTCATTTAAGTGCTTTGGACATACAAAATACATGTTTAGGGGCCCGGCAGGATGGCTCAGTGGTCTAAAGCGCCTGCTTGGGAAAGCTTGGGTGGCTTCAGGAACCGAGGTTCGATCCCCAGCACCACATGCTGCGCCAGCCCTGCCCTCGGGGCGGGCTGAACCAGCCATAAAAATGAGTGAATAGACAAACAAAGGTTCTGAAACAAGAAAAAGAAAAAATAAATAAATGAAAAACAAAAATAAAACATTTTTAAAAAAATACATGTTTATAAATATTAGGTTTGCTGGTTGTCCAATTTGATTCACTTACAAAATCAATGTACTTTACAATTTAAATATTCAAAATGAAAAAAATTGTTTTCCTTTAGTTTAAAGAAATCAAAACTATTTTTTAAAAATATAAGGAAAAAGCTAAAGATATATAGCTCAGCAGCCCTGCCCTGGTCCTGAGTTCAATTCCCAATATGAAAAAAAAAAAAAAAGGAAAAGAACTAAGAAGAGTTGAACAGTCAACAATACATAATTAAGAGAAAGCTGTAAAGAGCAGGAGCCACTGGTAAAATGGCCTGTCCTAGGAAAACTTCTTCAATAATTTTGAACTAGCCACAATTCAAATACCAATAGTACTCTGTCCAAAATTTTGACATATTACCTATAAAGAGGTAAAATGGTTTCCTTTCATTTTCCCTTTGAAGCAACTCAATACATAAAAGTCATACCTTAATGTAATTAAACTCATATACACTTAAAGCCACAGAATATCAAACTAAAAATGACTGATTTTACGTAATTTCTATAAAAATGTGCAAGTACCTACAAAAGGTGGGATAAGCAAAGTATAAATAAAAACCTATGGCTCTTGCACAACAGCAAAGTATTAAGGAAACTTAATAGTAAAGTAGAAATAAGCAAATACAACTTTTACAGGCTTCAGCAGGAGCAATCCAATCCAATACTGTACTAATTAGTTTTTT
>PVJA010017520.1:0-41495 GCA_004027025.1 Myocastor coypus | reverse complement strand
ACAATTTTGACACAGATATTTGGAAATTCAAGGAAATACAAAATTGTAGCCTGTCAAGAATATGGTTTTTGGCCCAGTCTCTTATTTTCAAGTACTACTCTTGAGAGAATGACAGTAACTGAGTTTACACCAGGAGCAGTACTATCAAAAAGAGAAGAGTGACATGTATTCCAAACATAATTTTAGCGTTACATTGTGCTATAATCAATATGCTGAACCTTTTGAAGGTTCTTGAGACCAACATCTGATTCATCCTGTGTACATTATTTTATATTTTATTTTATTATTTTTTTTCTTGTTTCAGAACTTTTGTTTATTTACTTTTATGGCCGGCTCAGCCTGCCCTCAGGGCAGGGCTGGCGCAGCATATGGTTCCAGGGATCGAACCATGGTCTCTGCGGCCACCTGCAGGCGCTGTAGACCAGTGAGCCATCCTGCCGGGCCCAAAGAATTATTTATCTATCTATCTATCTGTCTATCTATCTATCTATCTATCTATCTATCTATCTATCTATTTAACTATCTATCTATTTATTTATTTATTTACTTACTTATTCTTGTTTCAGAACTTTTGTTTGTTTATTTATTTTTATTTTTACTGCCAGCTCAACCTGCCCTGAGGGCAGGGCTGGTGCAACATGTGGTGCCAGGGATCGAACCATGGTCCCTGCAGCCACCTAAGCTTTCCTAAGCAGGCGCTTTAGACCACTGAGCCATCCTGCCAGGCCCTCCACCAATTTCTAGGACACAGTCGTTTCCATTTTCCAAGGTAAGATTTCTATCAGGTATTTGTTGAGCATATTAGATATCTTCACTCTGTTCTAAGTTCTTCTATGAATAGTTAACCCTTGTACTTTCTTCTCCATCAAGTAAAATATCCTGAAAAATGCTCTGTCTCCCAGAATTCTCTAGAGAACCAAACAATGTAAAATGTTCACAAAGGTAAATATCCTAATGTAAAATTATTATTATGCATGGAGACAATGGTGCATAAAAATTATGATTGTAAAAGAAATATTGCAAGTTACTTTTTGTAGCTTTTTAAAAATCTTTTACAATAGCTCACAGACACAGCTCTCAGATTCCAGCCCTTTGTATCCAGATGCAAGAAGTTACAGTCCATCAACAACCATAGAACCTCACGGAGTCCTTGTGACATTTAATGATCATTTGTGTCGTTCTGAAAATTTGCAGTCATAGCAATGTTAAGGACTCCGTGGGAGGCACCTCCTTGGGCAGGTGAGGAAATCAACGTGGAAAGAGGTGACATAATCTGACGAAAGCCCTGTGCTCCGAAGGGACGGGTGAGATCAAGCCCCAGTGTTCTGACCACTGGACATTAGTGCTGTCATCTTTGCTCTGCTTCACTTAGGCTTAAGAGGCCTGATGTGGACCATTATTGGTAATGACTTTTTTACATGATTTCATTAGCTATTTGGTCTCAAAACACAGGTTCTAAATGCAGATATGAAGGACAGTGGCCCTTTTGTCGTTTGTTGAAATTATATTTAGGGACAATAAAGCCAAGAATCCTTTAAAGGCATACTGGTCTGAAATGACTGAAATGTAGGACGTTGCAAAGACGCTTGTACTAATTGGACTCCATAGGATCTGGAGGACTTAATCAATGGGGAACTTAATTATTAGGAATTAGAAGATGTTGGCTTCAATATGTTATAAGAAATGAGTGCTATATCTTTTTTTTATCTCTTTCCATCTTCTACTCTGTCTGAGGCCTGGGCTACTCATGCCAAAGGATTGCTTACACTGCATGCCCTTCCCCTCCCCTCATAGGCTTGCTGTAGCACCAGCGCGATGCGGAACAGGGTAGGAATGAGCCCCAGGGGCTGCAGTAGGTAGTGGAGTACATCTTCTGAAGGCTGCAGTCCTCCTTGGGCATCCTTTGCTACAGCTACAGGGTGGGCCACACTTCTTCTTAGATCCACAAACTCTGTCCTCTCTGAGTTGTTCAGGGTAGAGGTGGAGCTCACCCTGTTTGTGTTGTCATTAGCCCAGAATATTACATCATTCTTCACTGGCTTTCTTTCACCTGACTGTGTCTGCCAAAATTCTGGCATTAAACATTTCCTGACTGTCCGTGTTGAATTTGGCACCTGCTGCCTGGTGGGAATTGATTGTAGCGATAGACGAGAAGCCAAAATTGTCTTGTCTCAGTTACTTCTGCTCTGACCCAGAAAAGCATTTGCTCCATAATTAAGGTGAGCAGGCTGTAGGAATTCACAACACATGCCAGGTGGAGCTTACTGCACTCATTTGAAAGCATCAGCGAGGGGCCAAAGTGTCCACACGAGGCAGCAGCGCTACCATCAGCAGGCTCCATTTGGGACGTGGCGGAAGAAAGTTCTTTGAAAGAAGAAGGGCAGCCAAGACTTTAGGTAAAGATTGAAATTGCGGTAAGGGAGAAAGCTGTAGCTCATCCCAAATAAAGCTTTTGCCTTATTTATTTACTTATTTTTGTGCATGTATGTACATACACATGCATTTATTTAAGTTTTGCAGTCCTGAGGATTGAACTCAGGAACTTTCCACTGAGATAGTTCCTAGACTTTTTATTTATTTATTTATGTATTTATTTATTTATTATTTATTTACTTATTTAGACACAGTGTCTCTTGTTGTCACCAAGTTGCCTAGACTGGGCTGAAATTTGCAACTCTGATTCATCCTCCCAGAGTGGTGCTGTGTCCTGTGTGTGTGTGTGCGTGTGTGTGTGTGTGTGTGTGTGTGTGTGTGTTTAACATACTGTGTTGTGTTGAACAAGAGATAGATTCTTTTTTTGATTTTAATAAGCATCCTTGCCTTATAAAGAGATGCACAGAAGTTTAGGTAGTGCTTGTCAAAGGTCCGCACTGTTCCAGAATAGATTATGCCATCCAGAATCATTACATTTCTGCTAGGCGCCACTGGAAGAGCTGAAGAAAAGGGGATCATTCCTCTCAGTTTGTCTAAGGCGACAGGATTCCTGAGAGCCTAGGACTTTCAGTGTTACAGCCAGGGCACACCGGGGCAGACAGGGACAGGAGGGGACACCAAAGCAGCAGCTCACGGGTTTTCACTGCCCTCACCACTTCGGTGCTGTGGGCCAGCGGTGGGCACCTGTGACTGTGCCACATTACCTAACCCCTGCACCATTTTTGTCCCTGGGGCCAGAGGTGCCATTAGCTATGCAGACACCCTACCAGGAAAGATGAGCAGCTGCTCCTGTGTCCCAGCCTGTCTTTGTCTCACCCTCTTATGTCTGTCTTCCTTCCGTCAGAGGAAGCCCACAAGCTCTGTTCATCACAAGCTTCTAATTCAGATGTTTATCATTCATCAACATGATGAGTGCCTGTGATTGTGGGAAGTCAAATTTCTCCAGCAAATTGGCATTTGCTTGTGTGTGCCCAAACATTTAACTCTTAGTTCTTTAATTAAGCTGATTGGAACACTGATTTAGGTTTCAGGAAGTTTGCTAGCTCACTTGGGTAAATGTCCTACAGTTGGGCATGCATAATCACGCCACAGACACCACTTCTCACCTTTGGAAACTTCTAGAATGAGCCCCTGGGGACTCAAAGCAGGTAGTATCTGCCACAGTGTGCTCAGAGTGTCAGGGTGGAAGGTGGACCCAAGAGGGCAAAGAGATCTATCATCTAGAACAAGTGCCTTTGCTGGTCAACATGTAGTATTTCCTGAATATCCATACACCAAATTCTTTATGAGGAGGTGTGGGCCGCTTCCGCCGTGGCCCTCCCAGGTCGTCTGCACCTTGCCTCCTCTACTCATTTCAGGCTCCAATGGTGCGTGCTCACACGCTCTTCTTTCTATGTGCCCTACTATTTTCATGTGATCTTGTGCAAACGACCAAACCAAACAACCAAACAACTGAAAATGCCGAAGACCTCTGTGGCCCTTAGTGCCAGTACCTATTATAGCACGACTACATATGGCTGAGATGCTTCTATCTCCTCCGGTTGTATTTTTCCCACTGTCTATCTGCCAAACTGTTGCTGCCATTTTTTTTTTTTTTTTATTTCACCAAGTCACTTATGAGCTACTTCAGCAGATTTCCTGCTTCTTCTACCATTGCAGGTGATACTAGTAATTGCAGTAGTAACAATTAATAATGATGATAATAATAATAATAAGCAATGAAATAGAACAAGCAATTGCTACTTACAACCAAGAACTGGGATAAATTCTTCCATGTGATCAATGTGTGTAATATTTGTGCCCACTGTGGTATTCTACAGTAAATGGTATGGGCATCATACTCTGGAGATAAGGAACACCAAGGTGCATAAAGGTGAAATAGCTTGCCTAAGGCCCCTGAGCTCACCAAGTATGAGTCTGGGATTTGCATGGAGTATTGCTTGAATGATTCAGGGATCCTTTGCTGAGTATTTTGAATCAGCTGATGACAACGTGTGGTATTTCTCTGCTACAATTGTGTGTCTGCTGTGGTTGGTGTGTATTTGTGCCCTAAAAGCCTCATGCAGCCATTGAGGCTCAGTTCTACAGTTTGTGATGAATTCATGATCCAAGGCTGGGCTTATGAGTCTGAGAACTGCTGGGATTATGGGCATAAATACTGCTTGGATTATGGGTGTGAGTACTACTCCCAGCCTGAGGCACATAGGCTCAATGCAACTTAAGAAAGACATCCATGCTCTCTGTAGTGACTACTGCTGTTATTCCTTCCTTGTTTTTTTTTTTTTTTTTTTTTTTTTTTTTTTTTTTTTTTTTTTTTTTTTTTTTTTTTTTTTTTTTTTTTTTTTTTTTTTTTTTTTTTTTTTTTTTTTTTTTTTTTTTTTACTGTTTTGCTGCATTTTGCCACCATGAACTGCTCCCCTCTGCCACTGGAGCCAGCTGAGTATGGACTGAAACCTCCAGTAACTGTGAGTTAAATGAACTTTTCCTTCCTTCCTTTTGGGTGTTGGGTATTTGTCCCACCAACAAGAGAAGAGTAACTGAGATAATGTGTTGGCAGCTTGGTGGCTTTCTAGGCGCAGGGAATCCATGAGTCACTGCAGTTCTTCAACTGTGTGAGTAGTATAAAGCACATGCTTTGTAAAAGTTTGTAGAAGAATACATGAATGAAAGGATAGATGGATACATGAGTAGAAGCAGCCTAAGAGAGCAGCTTGTCTCACCTGATACTTCCCAGAGTAACATAGTCTGGCAGAGGCTTGCTGAAAGGCTGCCTTTCTGGGCCTCCAGTGGTGGGTCTTGCACACTTGAGCAATGCCGTGTATCATTTTGCAAATTGGGAAACGCAGGCATCTGATGTGCAGCATGTTACAAATGTGAAGAGAAACTGGTGACCATTCGGGTAACTCGTCTCCTGTGTAATATTTCTTGGACTTGAGAAATTTTCTTCTTGTCTTTCTGTTTTGTTTGATACTAGGAATCGAACTTAGGGCTGTCTGCTTGCTAGGCAGGCATTTGTGCTGCTGAGCCGTATGCCTAGCCCACAATTACCTATTCTTATGTAAAATGAAAAAAAAAATTCTGACTTTGATAACTATCATACTGATTTCAGCTAGGTAGTGTGTAAAACTGTAAGGAGAAAACCCACATTGTGTTTCCACATTTCCTCTATTATTGTACCGTACTCTTACAGATTTTTTGGGAATCTAATTTACCCTCCTTACCTATCAAATAAAAAAAAAAATAAACACTTGACTAATTTATCTCAGTTCAGATTTTATGTTTGTTAATCCAAATCCATAGCCTTATGCGTGATTTGAATCCTGAAAATGCAATATATGTGGAGACTAAAGTATATTTCAGCCCCCATTGATCAACATAATGACTCTAAATGTATTGGTTACAAGATAAATGTTACAATTTTGCTTACTCTTCATTTTTCCCCTCACAAAGAGAAGAAACCACAGTGACTCAAACCTAAATATTGCGGTTCTCTATACTGGGAACATATAATGAGTTTCAGTCAGTGGTTTCATGAATACATGAATAGTGAGGATGCTTGGTCCCTGACCGCTGCATTAGGGTGTGCTGGTGACAGGGCTAATGCTCAGTATCCCGGACTAACCCAACGGGAACCACTGACAATGAAACAATACTTCATGTTCACTCACAAGATATTTTCAGACATTTATTTTCTATCCAGGCATTACCCATTAGCCAGCTATTGGAAAATCCTCTGGTCACTCATTTAACAAGCAAGAGCACTAGCACATGGGTCAGCTCTTCCGGTGTTAGCTCTTTCACTAAAGGACTGGGTGAGACTGAATACATCGTGTATTCTCCAAGGCACTTCATGGTTGCTTTTATATAAAAATAAATCAATATAGCTGTGAAAAACTTGATCAAGTGTGTTTCTGTGTCTTCCTAGGGGTGTGGATTAACCAAATGCTTCACACATACAGTCATGGATTTACTAGGATTTTGAAATTTATCCTTGGAGGGGTTGAATATTCTTCAAGAATGTTTCAATTTCATGTTTTTAGTTAGATAAATATTTATGAAAGCTAAAAGTGATATGTCTTCTGTATGATTAATTACTGAATTCTTTGTTTAATTCTATCCCAGCATAGCCTTTGTATTAACCAGGTCAAGTGAAACACCTTAAATGTCAAATTTATTATTCTATTTCTCTTTAGGGTCCATAAAAGGTCTTTAATTTGAGAATCAGTGATCTAGAAAGCAAATTTTTCCCTAGCACTTAGTGGTGTTGCCGAGAGTGCACAATTTTATTCACTCATATTTTATGCCCTCATGTTTATCACATGACTCATTGCATACCTACAGCAAGCAAGACAGGACTCTAGTCACTGGACTGGCCAGAGTAAAGGAGTGCAGAGACATAACAGCCTGGCTGGGAGACACATATATTCATAAGTACCAGGACATGCAGTTTTTAAATTGAAACTACTTACACTGTGCATGACAAGTCAACCTGCACGTCTGCCATTGTTGAGACTGCAAGAACCTTTTGACTCATTCACCTTGAAACCACAGAGAACTATGGAGGATCGGAGGGACTGGAGAAATCTCACTTATGTTCCAAGATTGTCACGCGAAATGAATTATTCGGTGAAGTGGTCTTAAAAACTCTAAGGGTTGATGCTTCCTTACCTGTGAGAGCAACTTCTACCAACTATTTTTATTTAAGTCATATTTTTCCATGAAGGAGTTTACAGCAGTTTATAACCAAAACCACGTGCTAAAAATAGGTCTGATGAAAGTCGGAAAGGAAGGGAGAGGAAGAACATTTGCTCAGCCTACTGGCAAATTAAGCACAGGTGTAACAGAGTACGTCAATCTTGAAGCCCTACAGCCTGGGACTCACCATAGCTCAAGGAGGCTCAGACTTCTTCGCCGTTTTAGCCTTTTAATGTCTCTGAGCAAGGTGACCTAATTGCTTTCCTATATGAGAGCTATGAAAATTACACATATCTAAGAAGACTTATCAAAAACTACACTTTATACTTAACTAAGTGAAAGTACTCTTTATAGTAAAGTACCCATTAATCTTCCTTAAAATCCTCCTCTGGGGGGGGGCTGGGGAGATAGCTCAGTAGAATAAGCACTTGCCTGGCAAGCAAGCACAAGGGCCTGAGTTCCATCCCCATTTCTGAAAAAAAAAATCCTCCTCTATATTTCAAAGATAATTATGTTATCACTCTGTTCCATTCTGAAGCAGTTCCAGTAGCCTTCTTCTGTGAGTACTTTTACAAGGTGTGATCAGAACGATGGTATAATAAATCGTATGCAACATGATAATTGTTACATCGGACGGCTGTCCAGTACAAAGGCAGCATCATGAAAAACATGGCAGCGTTTCCTCATCTACCTTATTTACTCGATCTGGCAGCATGTGACTTTGGCTATTCCCCCAGTCAAAATGATCAGGAAAGGTAACCAGTTCAGGAAAACGAGGCAGCTATGATAGCAGACCTAAAGACACTCATGAAAGAGGACATACAGAGCTGTTTGTGAAAGTTGCAAGAGCAATAGCATAACCAAGTTCAAAGAGACGGGGAGTACTTTGAGGCAATGAGTCTTTTACTGATTTTTCTTTTTTTTTAGATTTAAGCATTCATCATAGGTTTTCAACATAATTCATAGATACTGATTTTCTTTTTTAAATTTTATTAATTTTATTTTATTTTATTTTATTTTTATTTTTATTTTTATTTTTTGTCTTTTTGAGACAGGGTCTCACTGTGCAGCTCAGGCTGGCTTTGAGCTCACTTTTGTAGCCCAGGCTGGTCTCGAACTCACAACGATCCTCCTGCCTCAGCCTCCCAAGTGCTGGGATTACAGGCGTGAGCCACCATGCCCGGTAATTTTATTAATTTTAATAAGAAAGAAATAACAACGAGACAATTTCAAAACAGGTTAGTAGAACAGTCACAATAATTAATGCAATGCATATTGTTACCTTCATAGTAGTTGTTCAGAGTATAATATATAGACATGATAACTTTTCTAAACTTTGTTAGTACAAATATTTCTTCTCATTGAAGTAAGAGAAAATAGTTGTATGCATAGTCCAACAGTTCCATTATAGTAGTGGGTTGTCAGTAGGACTAGCACTGTCAGCAGCTATTGACTTGAGACTTTTACAACTCAATATATTGATATGGTTTTACTTTTAGTACGTGATGATTAAACTTTTCTACTGGATGGATAAGACCAAGTTAAAGCAAGACCTACATAACAAAACATGTAACTTTTTTTAATCTGACGAGGTGAGTCAAATCCCCTCAGGATTTACCTTGAAACCATGTACAGCACTTTGTAGAGCTTTTGTCGTGTCAGCCATTGCTTGACCAGTTTGCTCTCCAAGGAAGCCTGAGAGAATATCTTTTTCTCTAGGTGACTGTCCTTAGGCAAACCATACATCATAGATCCCTTTCCTCTGTGGTCCCATAATTAGATACATATTTTCTAGGAGAGATTTTTGGTTTCCCTTGATACACAACAGGAATTTTAAAGTGATCATTCCAATCAATGTCAAGGAAAATACTAAGAGGACGAAGTGTTACCAATAGCCTTGGACATGTAAAAGTGGGGAGGACACAAAAATCTATGCCCAAAATAGCAGACAGATGGATACAAGGGCTCAGTTTACTTGGGAGAGATTCCTGAGTAGATGTCTTTGCAAAACCAGCACTGGCTAAGAACACATAGACAATCACTGGTGAAGTTTCAAGATGTCAGGGTAGACAGGTACGAGAGATAGAAATTCCAGGGGCCCATCATAGCTAAATGTCATCCGTGGGTGAATATTATCTCCAGGAGCAGTTCTAGGTTCTCCCAGTAAGAGAAAGATCTTTTGGTGCTCTACCCCAGGCAGAGGACGATGAGCCATTTTGAAGATGCCCAGATCCTTTGGTCACGGGGGTTTTCTTTCAGGAGAAATGAGTGATCCAAAGTGCAGCCTCATAGGGAGCAGCAAAGCCAAACTCCAGCCCCTGTAGCCATTCTGTCTTACCTGAGGGCAGAGAATCATACAGGTGCGTTGTATGACAATCAGGGGTAGCAAGCATAGCTTGAAGTCGCTTTTGATATTCGCAGGCCAGGGGCTCAGACTTCCTAAAAATCTAAGAATTTAGCACAGGATCTCAGACTGTTGCCTCTGCCATCCACATCTCGCCACCACTTACTAAAGAGTTGTACAGCAACTCCTTCACGTCTATATGTGAATAAAACAAAGGATAGAAGGATAGCAATGACGCATGCACAGGAAAAAAGAACTAAGACTACTCTGCTATTATAAAGTGACTGATCTTGTGGATTACGATTAGTTGTAAATGTATGTGACAAAGTAGCACAACCACAGATTGCGAAGTTGGGTGTGCTAGCAAGACAAGGGAATTACATCAGATGCTCAGGACCATGAGTGGCAGAGGTAGAAGCCCTAACTCTTGCATTTATTTCCTTCTTCTTGGCCTTAGAGGTCATGCTTCTCTGGCTTGGCCATTTGGACCCTGTCTTGTTCAGAGTCATCTTTTCCTCAGATCTAAAGTTACCAGTAGTTCTAGGGTCCTTTATGTGCTTGCTCAGAAGCATGCCAGATAGGATAAACACTAAGAATTTTAGTGAGGGGGAAGGGAATGATGGAACACATGTATGAGTCCTCTCATTTTACCCATGGGAAAACTACAGGCCTTTGATACTTGTAAATGTCTTATCCGGTCATGACTTCCTCCATGTCCTGAATTGATTCAAATCATTTACCTTTCAAGGCCATTTTTGACTCTGGGAAGTGACAGAAGGCAGCCTGATGTCATATTCAGGGAATGATGCTTTTCTGAGCCTGTCTGCCTTGTGGCCGGCACTCAGCAGCAAGCCTCACTATATCTTCTATCACACCTCATGAGACCTTCAAGACAGAGCACTCCCAGAACTGCTTCAGAAAGGGGCAGGAGTGACGGAATAAGTGTGGTTGAAACAAAGGAGAGTAGTTTTGAGGGGAATAAGTGGTGATGTGGCTTTCATTGTAATAAGTGTTTTAAATGTAAACTTTCAGTGTATTTTCAGATCTCACACAGTATGTTTGCGGGGACAGAAGTGGAGATGTAGTATGCTGCCTTGGAGCTGCATAACCTGCTCCCCAGGCTGACACCTACATTTCCATGCATTCTTGCTCATGTTTGTCCATTTAAAGAGAGGACGTTTACCATAGAAGCCCATATCCCTGGCTTATTCTTCTGGCCATGCTAACGGCCCTAAAGTCCCTCAAAAATATGGAAGCCTCTGCATCAGATCAACGGATACAAATTTTGCTGAAGTAAATACCAAAGAGAGTATGCTTGGTTTACGTTTCAGAAAATAACACTCCAGATACTCACCATGTGTATATTAGGTACCACAGCAGGAGCACTTAAAAACCAATGTGCGTGTGTTTCAGAAGTGTTGGGAGATGATAGGACAGGCTGAAATATTAGTAAAGTCTCTGCAATAAAACTGAATTCTAAGGTAAGATCTAAATCCTTTCGTTTCCTTCTCTTTAATTTTTTTTTTTTTTAGTAACTTCAGACATGAAACACAGGGCCTTCCTCATGCTAGACCAACATATTGCCACAGAATGTCACCCCAGGTTAAACATCTAAATATTGAAACTACAATGCAAAGAGAGCAGAGGAAGGGAAGGAATGGGAAGGAACTGTATAGGCAAAGCCCTGGAGGAAAAAGCAAAGCATGGCTGAGGCTGCGGGGGCTGGGATGCTGGTCACCTGCGAGCCCGGTATGAGCACAGCCGCCCCTGTCCGAGGGAAAGCTAGACACTTGCTGAAGGCTTGTGCCAGGGAGGTGCTCAGAAGTGTTTTGAGTCACTCTGGTGACACAGATAGGCTGGAGGAGAGAAGGGGCTGGGCTGTGAGTCCTGATTCCACTTTGGGTAGAAAAGTAGAGTTGGAAGAGCCCAGGCCTGTGGCTGGCTAACTGTTACTGCTTTGTGACAGACAGGTTCTCCGACAGGCCGCGAGGGCTTCCCTGTCAGCTAGGATCAGATCAAACCTTGAGTGAAGGAGCAGCTCCGTGTTCTTTCTTTTGCTCCAAAGAAAAAGAGGAGAAAAGAGATCCCCAAATCTGAGCCCTCAGCACTCCCCAAATGAACCTTCACCCTTAAAATGAACGTTCACGCGTGAAGGATCATTTATGCCAGACGCACCTCCTCTGTGATTTTCAGCTTCGCAATCACTCTGAGTGCAATTTTTCATTTCAAGTCGAGGACTCTACTAGATGACTTTGGCAAGTGCCTGGAGCACCTTTGCAGGTCCGTTTCTAACACCTGCCTAAGATTGTTCCAAGTAGATGCTGATAGATTTAATGAACTGTTCTCCTCCTGTCAGACATTATGTTCCTTGCCGAGCTTCTGCTCTTAGGAATAACACCTCCAAGCACACAACACACACTATTTTGGGGAACTACTTCTTCTGGATAGATTTCTCCCAGAGTTATTCCTGGGTTGCAAACTAGAAATGCGTGGAGCTCCCGATGCCAAGTGCTGGCGTTCCCAGGAGGCACTCCTTGTAAGTGGCTCCCTCCTTGTCCATCCTCGGGGATCATGAGGGTGCCTGGAGGAGGGCTGAGCTGTAGCTGAGCAGTGGCTACGTAGCCGACTCAGCGGTGTGCCCCTTGTGCGGCATGGTCTTTGCAAGCTCCTCACCTGTTGCTCTGTTCTTGTGATCTTACTTCATGGGGGTACTTTTGTTAAAGTCCATGCATTCTTTATCTCCTTCAGTCATCAAAAATATCTAGGGAAGAAGCTATTTTGCCTTCATTTCAGGAATTAGCGACACTGAAGTACAAAGTGGCCAAATAAATGTTCAAATAAAAGATAAAAATAGCAGGGTTTGTATGAACCTAGACTACCTGACTTTAGAGTCTAGTGTGTACCTGCATACAGTTAGGCAGTCCTATGCTTTTCCTTCTTTTTCATTGTGAGGCTGATACATGCAGAAGAATCAGGAGATGGGAACAGCAGAGCATTCTAAAATTGAAATGTAGAGGATGTGTCAGGAGCCCAGGCAACAACCACAACTCTCATTGACAAGCTATGATTTCTGTGTGTTTCCCAGACCAGTCCACAAATGTCAAGGCCACTTATTGTTGTCTGTAAAATGGATCCAGGGTGTAAATCCATGGGAGGACCAGGTGGCAGGGCTCAGGAAGATCTCAAGAATGTCTATGTGAGAGGGTTAGGCATCCCAGTGAGCCAAGGCAGAGTAGCTCCTGAGGCTCAGTATGGGTGACAGGGCCCAAGGACATCTGCTAACTCCTGGCTTCTCCAGAGTCAGAGGCAGCAGAGAGTTGTGAGTCCATAGAGGGAAAGGGACACAAGCATTTTTAGCTCGGCTGGGAACAGTGTGAAAATAGCAAGTGCACGTAATCATGCTGCGACTGGAGTTTGCACTAGATTCAGAGCTTGGAAGATGGAAAGGGTGCTATGTAATCCATCTGCTACTGTTTGGCTTGCCAGAAAAAAAGTATGCACAGAAGGCAAGAGAAGGAAAAGCTATGGGGACCTGCGATAAATAACCTCCTGTTGTTGCTATTTTGCCCAATGATATGACTCCGGGAAAGCCTTAGCTCTTAGTTTAGAAAAAATATAAGCCTGTAGTGATCTAAGCTTATTTGCTTATACATATGGATGTATTCTATAGAATGTATTAAACTTCATCTTTTGGATGCATTTGAGGGTCACAGCCTTCTTCCCTGCTTCAATCCAGTAATGTCAACAAAATGACCAAGCACATATTCTGTGAGCAGCACTCATGTGCCTGGGTCCTAGTAACACATGCCACAGGGTGATCAGTGCGGGAGCTGGAGGGTTAGCAAGCAGCTGGGAGGCATACAGCGGAGGAGCTAACCTTTGCCAGAGCAGGACAAGCAGAAAGCAGGAACTTCCTCATGATGCAGTTTCACTTCAGCGAGCTTTGTTCAGGCAGCCATGACAGTTAATTTGTATTGAGAATGGATGGGCTTGGAAGCCCTGAAAGAGATGAGTGGAGCACGCCTCGCGTGTGTCTGGATGAGGCATGCTTCACAGACAGGGGGACTGCTTATCCGCAGCCCTTTCCTCCCCGGCACTGCTGCCCTGCTTGGCTGCCTGCTGCCATGAAGCATCCTTTCCAGCATGACAGGACGTTCCTGCCTCAGAATCAGCTGAGGCTCCTGGAAATCGGGAGCCAAATTAAACTTCTCCATTGATGTTTGAATCTCACTCATTATGTTCCAGCAAGGCAAAAGTGGACTGATAAAGAGACCAAGAAGTCATAACTTTCCTGTCCCTACAGTCTTAGGAGAAGGCGTTCCTGTTGGAAGCACTGCAAGCCCTGTAGGGGCTCTCTCTCCAGTGTGTGGCAGCGGCAGGTTGGAGTCTACCGTAGGTGCTGATGGAAAGTGACAAAGAAGACAGGCTGAGATGAACCATAGGCGAGAGGGTTTTATAGGGGCCATGGCGTTTGACCTTACCTGTGTTGCCTTCCCCCAGATCTGTGATCTAAAACTGTTATCTAGCGAACGTCTGCACTGGCAGGAGAGGATGGGATGAAACGGGTGCCTTCCTAGCCATTTGTATAATGATCAACAATTCAATTTATTTCCTAGAGGCTCATTTTTTTCATGTTTTAGATAGAATGCATTTTCCATGATTCTCTTGGCAAATTGAAAAAAAATCTAATAGCATGAAAGAACACAGCAATTTTCCTGGCACATGAAATGTGAACATCATCTTTGGCATTTAGTTGGTGCCTAAGAAACTTGGACTGAATATGATTTCATTAAGAAAATATAAATAAATGCAAAATGATCTGGTAATTAATAAAAATGATGCGGAAAAAATATGCAGCACTTAAGAAGCATCTGACCTATAACAGGGCAGAGAATAACGGACAACGAGGTAAGGCAGGAGAGTGTGAGCACGAATTCAAAGGCAGAGAGCCCACGGCAGGTGATGCCGTTTCAAAATAAAGGGGAGCGTCTCTGCCTCCCTGTAGAAAGACCTCATTAAAGAGACCCCATCAAGCAATTGTCCTCTGTGAGGTGACCCTCCAGGACCTGAGAGGACAAGTCAGTGTCTCTGTCAGAGGTTCCCGTGCTCATTCTTCTTCTTCGTCCCCTGAGTCAGGCAGCAATAATTCTTCCTAAGCTAGCTCTTGAACATGCAGTTAATTTAGATCTATTGAGTTTACAGGGATTACCTTGCTTCCTTTGTAGTAAATAAAGCTACAAACAGCTGGTGAAATTGATTAATAAGTCCAAGCAAGCTGTAGCATTTGATCAATGACAGAAGCTGCTGTTGGGGGCACTCTAGGGAAGAGAGGAGCCAGGGCGAGGCCCAAGATCTGGGGCGGCTCCGACAGCCACTGAGGGAGGCATGGAAGCTCAGGATCAGCATGAGATGCTTCCCCTGCAGCCTGGTCCAGGGATTTGTGGCTTCCTCTCCATTTCTGTCTGGCTTTGGGTAATTATCTGAATCCCTGTTTTTAAAATAAACAGTAATTGCATAAATCACACGAGGACAAATGCAAATAGATAAAAATGAAGAAACCACATCCAATCCAAAACAAAGTGCTTTTCTCATATGTCTGTTACGGTGCGGGTCGCATACCTGCGGCACGTTCGCGTGCACCTTGGTCCTTGGCAACGTGTGCTCTCCCAGCAACCGAAAAGATGAGCTGCACATGCGCACGTGGCTGTGCCGCGTCCTCTCATTGCCTTCGGGAGTGCCCTCCATCCCTGAAGACAAAGCTGGAGGTACTTGCGTGTGGAGCACAACTTTGCCTGGAGGAAGCTGCTCATTTCTCTTCCTGTACCCTTTGACGGTCTCCTTCTTGCTAGGTTTCAGCCACACAGACCCATTTCCAGCTCCTCTAACATCTGCAGGGCTTACTGTGCACAGTTAAGTCTCTGTTTTCTGTCTAGAAAACATTCCATCTGCCCCACACAGTGCTTTGTTGACTTCATGGTGTCCTCCATGTATCAAAGAACTCCTCTTTGCTCCTTCATACTGCATTAAATTTTCCTAATAAACTCTAAGCATTCTGTATTAAAAAAATGTTTTCATTTACTTGGTACAGGGCCTCACTATGTAGCTTGGACTCATAGTGATCCACACGTTTCAGCCTACCCAGAGCTGGGATTACAGATGTATGCCACCCTGCCCAGTTCCAGTGCCTGGAGCAGCATGCCCAGGGTCCAGGGCTGGCATGGCATGCAGTGCCAGGGACTGAACCCATGTCCTTGCGCTTGCCAGGGAAGTACTTAGATTCCAAAGCTCTCTCCCCAGCCACCTTCGGAATTGTTTTATTGATTTCAGCACAATTGTCAGAGTTTTGCTGGTGTTTCTTCCATGTCTTCTTGTTACTGTATGCATTGAACACTGGCAAAGCAATTTTTGGCAGACTACCTAGATGACTGTTGAATCTTTACTGAAATTGAATTTTATCATAAAGATACAAATTTTTTTTTCTTACAAAGTGAACACTAGCCCAAGCACTAGACCTCAGTGATGTGTTTGAAGAGTTGCTTTCTCTTCTTTTAAGTAGACATTCTGTCCTATTATCACCTTTTAATCACCAATTTAAATTTTTTACAAAGAATGACTAGCTCTTAAAATTACCATGGATGACAACTATTGCCGTGAAAATGTCTTAGGAATGAAGAATTCTCTTTGTTACCCGAAGCATCACTGCTAAAGTATTTGTTGCACAGCTTGCTGGCAACTTCTGCTTGGAGGAAGTGGTGGTGAGGACTGGGAGGGGATGGATCCATTTGGGAACACAGCAGGGAACAGGAAAATTATCTACATCTAGTTTCCTAAATCCAATTCTTGAGACAAACTCAAATGTGAGTAGTGAAAATACTCTAGTGAATACATATGTGAAAAGCTTTGGCTATGTTCTAAAATGTACTTACCAAAATAAAGGCAAGTTGGGTTTAGCTTTCCGACCACAGTTTGCCAACCATTTGTCTAGGGAATGAACCTAGATGGCATTTGGAGAGTTTGAATGCCTGGCACAGAGAAAACGCTTAATAAAATACAGGTACCATTAAGATAATTGTGATGAATTTTATGGTTGGCCTATGCCTATGGAATTTGGCCTCTTGCCAGCGTCCTGCAGCTCCTAGGATTCTGATATTGTAACACACTGGTGATCCTTCCTACTCTTGTAGTTTTGCTAAGCAGAATATGTCCTGGAGAACATGCAGCAACTTCCCTTTGTTTAGGTATATCCCACGATCATGCATGAATTCCTAGTGTTCAACACACATTTCAAATCTTTCAATTGAATACATTAGTTTAAAGGCCATGATTACATCTAATTGAATTTATAGTCAATACACCACAAAGCCATTAGAGGCATAATCGATACTCACTCTTAGCAGCCATTCTTGTTCAATAACATCTCCTGCCCAAGCCACAGCACCAGTGAATTTGACTGCATATCAGTTAACACCCCGTAAGTGCCATCTGTGACTTTACTGTAGGCCTGCAATTACTGCTGTAGTATTTTTCATAAAAGAAATTATTGGTCACATACAGCAGGCGTGGCAAGAGGGATGCAGGAACAAGAGGCTTGATACTCATCTCTGTCCTTATGGCTCCAGAAACAGAGAATGACTTGGGCACCCGAGGAAGGGCAAGAACACATCGTGATTATGTACAACACAACAACTCATGAAAGACATTTCAGGTTCATCTGGGAGCAACTCCAACCCCCCCCCCCCCCCGAAACATCATGACATTTAGCGTTATTCTGGCTCAGAAAATTCCACACCAAAGGAAAACTATCTGGGTTCTGTCAGCTTCATCACTTGTATGGCAGAAGTCTCACCAGCCAGGGTGAAGGATTATAGGTCTTTGACCTACTAACATGAACCTATCATCTATCTAGCTGCCACTTATATGTCTTTTTATTTATTTATTTATTTATTTTTTTAATCTTTTTTTTTTTTTTTTTTGTCTTTTTGAGACAGGGTCTCACTATGCAGTTCAGGCTGGCCTTGAGCTCACTTTTGTAGCCCAGGCTGGTCTTGAACTCGCACCAATCCTCCTGCCTCAGCCTCCCGAGTGCTGGGATTACAGGCGTGAGCCACCACGCCCAGCTATATGTCTTTTTATCTATCCATCTTTCTATATATTCTATTCTGTGCCACCCTCTCACTTTTCTCTATCTTTTCTTAAATATTACCCACAGAAAACTGCATCAAGGGAAAGAGCATGAGGTTCTGACTCTAACACTAACCAGTCTTGTAGACTCGTTAACCAAATATAGTCATTTAAAAAATGTATGTATATTGTATAAAACATCATTTTAATATACATACATACATACGTATAGTGGAATTATTAGTCAAAATTAAAATAATCATTATTTTCCATGATTATGCATGTGTGTGCCCAAGACAAACTGTCCTAGAAGGTTTCAAGCATAAAATATATGATTTATAATCACAGTCCTTCTAGATTTCACTTTCTGGACTTATTTATTCTACCTACCCAATTACAAATTTGTACAATTGTATCTATTTTTTCCACTTCCCTTCCTTTCTCTGGCACTAGAATCCCTATTCTGCTCTGTTTCTATTTATTTAAATTTATTAAATAAATAAATAAATAAATAAATAAATGTGTTGCTTTTTAGATCGATTCTGCATGTAAGTGAGATGTTATGGTATTTTTCTTGTTATATCGGTTTATTTTACTTAATACGATATCTAAAATTTCAGACATTACAAATGTCAGTATCTCTTTTTCAAGCTGAATAATATTACATTATATTCCATATATATAACAATTTTGTTATGAATTCACTCATGATGGGAGCTTAAGTTGCCTTCATATATTGGTTATTGCATATGATACTGTGATGAATATGAGAACACAGACATCTCTTGAAGACACAAATCTCAAACCTTTCAGGTCTATACAAAGAAGCAAATTTTTCTGAGTCATATGGCAGTGCTGTTCTTAATGAATGCTGTTTTGTTTTTGTAATAGGCTCCCACCAGCAGTGTATAAATGCTTTCCTTTATTCAAATTTCTGCTAATATTTACCTTTTCTTTTTGATAACAGCCTAACTACTCTCAAGTTATACTTCATTCCATTTCCCATTTGCATTTTTCTTGATGATTAGTGATATCTAGTGCCTTTTCGTATACCTGTTGGATGTTTCTGTGTCTTGCTTTGTGAATGTCTTTGCAGAGCTTTGCCTCATTTCTAGTCTGGTTGTGTAGGTGGACCGCAGTTGCTTCACTTGCCAGCAAGAGCTGGGAGCCGTGTCTTCCCTGATGTGCTGGACACTTCTCTGCCCACTTGAAATGGCTCATGCCTGTTCCTCATTATATGTTGAAGATCGATGCTGTGAATAGTTTGGTGGATGAGTTCTCATATAAACATCTATCTTTTCTATAAGATATTTTAGTATATAAAGGATTTCTAGTATGTTAAATGGAATCAGACAAATAAGTTTGTGAATAAAATCAAATAGCATGTTATTCTTAAATGAGCACAGCTGAGCTCTTACGACAGGATTTATTAGGGATCCAAAAGGGTAAAAGGTAAGACATCAGCCTCAGACAAAGTCATGAGCCTGTCATTTAATTGTATGCTCATGAGTAAATAAGTGGGATGTCTATGGAGTACAAGTCCAGCTTCACCCAGACTTAGACTGAGCTTGGGTCTAAGCAGGAAAGACCTTTCCATTCATGTGCATTTTCATTCATGAACTTGCTGTTCCTGTACTGACCACGTGGAAAGTACAATGCTAGGTGTTCTGAGCCCACTAACTTGCTTTGTTACAGCTCACTTCTCATCAGAAATTAGGTCTATCATTCTAATTGCACAGATATGAAAGCCAGGTCATGTGCATTACATAACTTCATTGAGCGGTTACACAGAGCTAGATGAGATACACAGTTTCTTGAGCTCAGGGATACAGTCTTAGCCAGGACTCTGCTTCCTGTCAGTTCATTTTAGAGAGATGTAAACATTTATGCTTTTGTAGGCTGGGTGACGGGCTTCCCCTGGAGCCAGGGGTCTTCCTACATCTCTTCCATTGGCCTGCATGCTGGATTACGTTCTTGAATTACCCTAGTCCTCTACAGGGTCTGAAATATCTACTCTGAAAAGAGTTTCCAGAAGTCTTGAAAATTTTGCTTTGTCTTTCTGGGACTCGGGATCTATTCCGCACATTGCCTGCACCTGCTTGAGAACAGCTATCTGGTCAACCAGAATTCGAAGGCTTGGAAAGAGTCCACCTCTTTCTAGTTCACTGAGCCTGATCATCACTTCTTGCTACCTGGGCCATGCATTTCTAAACTTAAGTGTCAGATGTGTTGGTCTACATCCTATAATATGCTGTTACCTATCAGATTTTGATATAGTTGGTAGGAAGGGTGATTCTTTTGATACTCAATTATCTATTCACATTTCTATTTATCCTCAGTTCCAGAAGATTTCATGAGCATCAGCTGTCAGATCCAGAAGGAAGAGCTTTGTACTCCTTTACTCATTCTATGTGCTATGGTAGAAAAGTTTTAAAGATGTTTTGTGGTTATGACGTCGTGCATAGACCATCACCAAGACTTATTGTTCCATCTTTGAAGTGGGGGACAATCTGCTTCTTAGACCAGTAGTAAAGATGAAAAACAAAGGGCTTGATTCTACTGACATGTGGTTTCTCACTGATTAATATATTATTGGGTTAGTTGTGTAAGTTGCTCTTTTGAGGGTCTTGTGCTGCTGTGTGGTGCAGCAGTGACCTCTTTACTCCTTCACTGTAAAGTCAGCTTCCCTTTCACACATTTTCAAACCTCCCAAAATTATTCAGACCCAAAGAAACAAGTCTGACATGCACACAAGCTCATTAAGAAAATGTACCAGATCAAAGGAGGCAAAAGTAGTTAGAAAAGAAAAAAGAGAGAGAATTGGGTTGAAAGTGTAGTTGTTAATTATTTGCTCTGGATTTATAACGCCAAGAGGGCCCATCAACCAGAATAGAGAATGAAGGGATGGAATACATTAGCAAGGAAACTCCGCCTTGTGCTGATTCTCCGTAATGGGCCAGGGTCCTTGTGAGTAATTAATGGCGAGTTAGGAAGCCGGTTTACTCAGCATTTGAAGTAGTCTTTGTAGAAACCTACTTAAAGATAAAAGGGGATTATGGCAAAAACTGGAAACTATGTCACTATCATTAATTCTCTAGGGGAATCACATATGAGACTGGTGCCTCAGTGACAAAAGAAGGGTTAATATGGCTTCAGAATAGTACAGAGCCAAGGAAAAGAGATGACTGGAGTGAGTAAGGCCAGAGATGAAGTGAGAGCTCTTCTTCTATTTGCTCTGTGACTTTGAGAAGCCAGACAACCTCTCAGCCTCTCTGAGTCTCACTGTGGACTCCTTAGATGAAGGAAGGATGACGGACATCTTATTTCACCTTCGCAGCACTTATAAGAAGCGCCTAAGAGAGAAGGGATTGTCTCCTTGAAAGCCTAGACATCTTGGATGACAGTGACGATGCTTATCAAGATGGAGATGATACTGAGAAGAACAGCAGATCAAATGGATGTGAAGTTGAACTCTGTGAATCATGAGCTTAAAGGAAAGACTGGCTCTTGCTTGTCTACTTAGCACCTTTCACCTGGCCTCCAGTGCCCCAATTGGGCACCTCATCATGGTACATGCTTAAACTCCAGTGGTTTAGCAAGTTTTTTTTTTTTTTTTTTTCTTACAACATCGCTGTGTTTACTATCCATCAACCATCTCTGAATGTGTCATTCATGAAAATACACCCCAGTGTCTTTTTGTTGAGTGTCAGGGAATCAAAGGAATGGACTCCTGTGTGCTCAGATGTATGCGGTGCCAGAGCAGAACATTCCTCTTGCCATGACACCCTTTCAGCAAACCCAGGAACCATCTTTTATTCATCAGAGTTTGTATTTGAGAAAAGAAAAGCAGGTTCGGCAAGGTATAAATATTAAATAACAGAGTCCACAGTTAAGGCTCGATCCTTTTAGTTCTTTTTGATCAATAAACACACCATCTTCATCATCTTACCCTTGTTCTGTTCAGAAAGCTATATTTTAAACATTTTGTAGGAAAATAATCAAAGCTTTTATAAATTCATACCTAGAGCTACAGCTTAGGGCCTCAGCAAAAAAGACGTTTTAGTCCACGATGAGGGTGTTATTCCCCCCTCTTACCTAACCACTCCTCAAACAGTGGTAATAGCAAGCTCGGGATAGTTAAATAAAGTATTACTTTGATTGTCATATACTTATGGTATATTTGTAGACTTTAACTCCCCCACTGGTCTTTGGAGCAAGAGAGCTAGCTTTAAGCTTAGGAGCCAGGCTAGTTTTGATATTTGTTGTTAAACAAAAGAACAAGTAATTTCCAATGCTGATTTGACCCATTTGCGCAACCTGTCACCCACTCCACTGGTGAATAACAGAAGGTCCAGTGGAACTTCCAATGCCAGTAGTGCCATTCTTTGGGAGATTCAGGACTCGAGTGTGACTTAAAATATTTATTGATTCGTTTATTTTCATGAATGTGGTATAGCATCTCACTATGCGCCTAGGACTTGTAGTGATCTTCATGTTTTCAGCCTCCCCAGCGCTGGAATTATTGGCCTATGCCACCGTACCCAGACTCATGGGCTGACTCTGTGCCTGAGGGTGAAACTGGTGTGGCACATGGTGCCAGGGACTGAGCTCTGATACCTGCACTTGCCTAAGGCTTACAGTATCTGTAGACACTGATGAAGTAAAACGGAGTCTTCCAGAGTGAGTAAGAGTGGGAAGATTCTAGACAGTGATAGTGGACAACCAAGCTTGGAGCTAATGCCTTACTGTGCATACAGACACACAGTGGGTAGTTATTAGGTTTCCATGCAATTATAGTTTTACGTAAGTGCAGTCTTGACCAAGCTTTTACTTAAGTAATGTCAAACACTTTTCAGTAAAGGAGGTCTTTACAGCAGAGTGGCCTTAAAAGTATAAAGTTACTTGTCATAGCCCACACGTCCCTTTTCCCATGAAGTGTCTGTTCTGTTACTCAGCACCGCATCACTGAGGTAGGTTCAGCAGGGGTCTCGACAGGTACTACAGAAGTGTGCACAAACCCTCCTCCATGTGGGGTCACCACTCCTACTCATTATTTTGAATAAAAATATTTAGAAAGTGCAGTATTTTATTGAGGGTATCTCCACTACGTGTGCTTTTGGCTTTCCTACCTTGTAATTCCTATGGTGATTGTTAAAAAAAACTGTAACGCATCACCCTTAGTTTGGAGAACACACCCACACATACATGCATGCACATCTTCTTGTATCATTTTAAATTTTTTTAAAAGAAAATAAAAATAGGAAACTAATTAGAAACAATACAGAAATTCACTAAACAAAGTGATGCAAATTCAACAATATTGCACATTGCTGTCTTTAAAGTAGATGTTCAGATTACCAGATATAAGCATGAAAAATTGGTCAAAAAAGAAAAAAAAGAAAAAAAAATTAATCAATGATTCTCTTCAATAGGCCAGTAGAAATTAGCAGTATAATTATCCATAATTACATATGGGTAATATGTAATTATCCATAGATATTATATATATTATATATTATATGTTATATATTACATACGTGGATATACTATGTACATGTATGTTATGTATCACATATATATTCATATATTTTCCTCTTCTTTATTTTCTGCTTTCCATCATCTCAGTATTCCTTCCCTTTTAAGAGTTTCTTTCCCTTCCACAGTTTCTATTGTACCTTTCAGATTTTATTTACTTTTCTTTGTTCTTGCAGTAGGGACACAAGGCAGTATTTACACATGTGAGCCTCATTTATTTCATTTATTAGTCTGCACATCTGGCCATGCACTTTAAATTTCTTTCAGAGAATATTTATTAGGCAACTACTTTGTACCTAATCTTCCATAGGGCTTTGAATTTCAAAATAAATACATATCATGCCTAATTTCAAGGAGCTCAGTGTCTGATGTATTTCAAATAAACAAGGGAAGTCATTTAGCAAACTCTTGATGCTGTGACTGGGGTAAAGCAGACACGTATGAAGAGTGTTAAGTTCACTGTGGCTGAGGGCATAAAAAGATGGGAAAATGCCTCCCCCTGCCATATAAAGTTAAAAAAAACTCTATGAAATTGTAATTTTTTTAAAAGCACTTAATTATTATGTTACTGGTGGATTGTATGCTCCCGTGTCTGCAGGCCTCTCCAGGGGAATTTTGAGAATCCCATGGTTCCCTGCGAGCTTTCTTGGCTTCCTTCTCACTTAGGTTTTGCATCCCAGGCTGCATAATCAAATTACCTGCATACGTGTGTAACTCAGTCTGCTGAAATGAACCAAATTATAGAGCATTATTGATTTTTCTATAAAGCATAAGCATTTTAATTGCAGTGCAAATTGTTAATAATCTTTAAGTATTCATTTGGTAAAGAATCAGTCATTAAAGACTAAGATTTAGGCAGCCACCCTGCTAGGTAAGCAATGGATTGTTTTTGCTTCCCTAAAACATCAGAGTGCTTGTTGTAGTAGACTTATTTGCTGAGGTTTTAGGTATATTTGTTCCCTCTTACTTCCTTAATCATGAACTGGTGAGTTGTGCCTATGCTAAGGATTGCTAGAGGTGACCTGCTTTACAATAAGTAAATTAGTATAGAAATATTTGCAATGCAGAAAATGCTCTACAGTTGATCTAGAGATGCAGCCTATCCCATTTACAGGGATTGGAAACATGGGAAAATCTTTTCCATATTTAGCACCCTAGCCTAAAAATGAGTCCCAAAGGAGAATGAGATAAGGTAGGATAGAGGAAATAAAGATAGGAAGAAAGAAAACAAGATTACCATTTTAAATTTATACTTAAAAAGAAAACCTGAATATGCCAAGTTTTTTTCTCCCTAGCTACATACACCTAAATGTCTAAGCCTTTAAAAAAATGTAATATATTGAGTCTGTGACTTTCTCCTATAAAATGGGCCTTTCATATATATACATATATATGTGTATATACATACATACTTTGATTAATGTGTATATATTAATATACATATATAACATACATGCATATTATGTCTTAATGCACTAGCATAAAAGAAAGGAGATGAAGAAACATCATAACTTTAAAATTGACAGTTATCCAAGATTACAGTGTTTTTCTCCCTTCTAGGAAAGTGACAGCAATAAAAATTAAAGAAAGGGACAGAAAGATAGACAGACAGACCAACTAGACCACAGGAGGAGAAGAAAAGAAAATAAAAGCAAAAGTAAAAAAAAAAAAAGCAATAGCAAATTCTTAACCCTGTAACTTGGACCAACCTTTTCACTTGCAAATTTAACCTCTCCTTTTCCTCCCACAGCCCTTCCTCCTCCCAGCACGGGTGCGGGGGAGGAACACATCTCTGAACATTTAACACAGTTCACCAAGTGCTAGCTCTGTAGACAGTAGGAATATACAATCCTAAATCATCCACCTAGAGGCAATCCAAGACCACAGACCACAGATCACCAACTGCAGACCACCATGGCCCCTTCTCTTGAGGCCTCACATTATTTTCTCTGAGTGTTTTTTTTTTTTTTTTTTTCTTTTTAACTCTGCCCAATAAATACTTTCTGTGCCTCTTTACTGTCACATCTTGAAACATCTTTTTCTGAGACAGCATTCAGGGTATGGATTATATGAATGGGTGACTCCAGGCCCCACCTTTTCTTTGGGGTGACTACCTTAAACTCCACAAGGTAACAAGAGGACTTATAAGGAATATGAGGAAAGAATGTTAAGTTATATTAAAACAAAAGTCTCCATAGAAAGAATGAAATTCTATAAGATAATATCCATGGTATGCAGTAGGTTGTGAGTCACCCATTTTAAGGATGACAATAGTTTGAACTTAGGGTTCTTTAATAATTACAGCAGGGTGCTCTGGCCTGTAGCGGAGGTGTTCTCACCTACTGACCTGTTCTTTTCCTTGTATATTAGTCTTCACTGTGTCAGTCAAAGGGTCATCAGCTCACCTGGTCTCCCGGAGCTTTCCTCACAGATTTCAAGACATGGAGAACCACGCAGATAGCTCAAGTAAACACTTTCAGGATTACGTCATGAGTGTGGTCAGACAATTCCTCTTTTATTCTTTCTCAAACAGGATTTATTATGTAACTTAGACTACAAGGAGACCCAATGCCTCTTCTCTGGGTTGAATCCTTAAATGTCTTTTCCCCTGGTTGGTTAGATTGTTACAGAAATGACTCAGGTCTTTTCATATCTCTGCACCTATGCCTTTGGTGGTTCCTGCAATATTGCCATTGAGCTTTATGAAGTGAAATTTTGAACAATGAGACTGTTGCAAGACCCAATTCAGAATCCACCTTGGTCTCACTTGGTAGCACCTTGACTAGCTCTGAGCAGTTGCTTGTGTGCCAGCCCTCACTATGCCCAGTCTCACACCATCTGGGTCCAGTTAGCTAATGCCCTGGCCAGCATCTGGCCTCAGATAGTTGCAGATGCCTTCATCAGATGCTGCAGATAGTATCCTGGACCAGAGCCACTCCTTATGCACCAGGAGCAGCTTGGGAATGAGTCCTAGTTAGAGGGAAAGAGCTTGGGGAGTGGTGGTGCGTGCGTGAGCGCTGTGTCAGGTGCCACACTCTATCGTCAAACTGTCAGGAGCAGTCTGATGGACCAGGAGAGGAAACAGGTGTGTGTGTGGGGGGCCGGGGGGACAAGAGCAAAACAAGCCTCCATGTCCTCTTCCTCTGATCCAGAGGTTTTAGAACAAGTGCGAAGGGGCCCTGCCCTGCCCAGTCAGTCCAGGACACCCATGGGCTCACAGATTCTGAAGAGCAGGCTTCGTCAGGGCGAACCAACATCAAAGCTCAAGGGCAGCACCAGGATCTCCAGCCACGATGAAACCTTGTGTATTCGTGTGATATAAACCCGGTCAAACCCTACAAGGGCTGAGATTTTTGTGGCACAGTGACAATGAGATTTCTCATAGTTATCCAAGCTGATTAATGTTAATTAAACTCATTAATGTAATTCAGCCATATGAGAGTTTGTACAGCCATCCAGACATTCTCAGAAGGGCTGAGAAGAGGGAAGGCAACCACTCAAAGTATTTTCGTGAAGGTAATTACATATAGAATTCCAGATAAGATGTACAGTTGTAAATCTTTTACAAACATATTTTTTATCTTAAGTCCACACTCATCGTTTCATTTTAGTTAGCACCATCCCATACTCTGGACTCTTCAGACAAACAGCACTGAAATTTAGGGGTAAATTGCTGGAGATTTGAGTATCAACTTCTTTACTTAATAGTACAGGTCATTGAAGAAACTACTTCAAAAATGGAGCTTTGATTTTCTCAGAAGAATGGGGAACATAATTACGTTTTAGGGTGGCTCTGAGGATTTAAAGAGACTCAGAGAATAAGAACGAAGCATGTGCATTTTCTGGTTCACTAAAAGATACCCAGCAAAATCTGATTGTTAGTGATAGGTTCACCCTGGCCATTTTCAAGCAAATGGCCATTTACCTTAGTTTTTAGAAGACCATAAAAAGGAAAGCAGAAAATCTGACCTATGCACTGATCCCAAAGTGCTCTTCCACCTGAATATCTATTTCTATGGCCGCCATATGGTTTAATTCTTTCTTATTTCTCCTGACTGTAGGAGCTGAGGTGATCAATCACATCCACTCATGACAGAGCTGCGCAGAGAGAGCTTGGAGATGAATAGTTGAAGAACATGAGGAATAATAGCATTAACATAAACAGATAGGAGAACACGGTAAAATTGCTTTTAGAAGAAAGAGGAGAAAGGAAAAGAAGTCAAACTTCTTATTGAAAATTGTAAGACATGCTGACTCTTTAGTGGCAGAAGAAATGTATCGCAGGCTGATGCTATTCATAATGAATTATATGGTAGTGATTTATTCATACCAAGGCTTTACAGAATTTGCCAGATTGATGAAAAATGCATAGGTAGGCACTTTAGTCTGACGCCAGACTTGAGATGGAGAGGAAAGAGCCAACTCGAACGAGTGGGTGATAAAGAAACCGGCAGAAAGCTTATGAGCTGGTAGAGAGGAAGGACAGGCAGTTTCTACTAAGAACCACACAGATAGTACAAGCAATATTCTCATCCAAATTTCCTGATCTTCTGTTATTAAAATGTAAGTTTCAAGATAGACCGAAGGGCACAGGGGGAGCAGCCATGATGACTGGAAGATGGTATTTATCTCTTCTGATGCTGTGGTGGAGTTTCTTTGTCTCTACAATATTGTCTTGATATTCTAGTACAATGATATTTGTGTAACTGAGGGAACATGGAGTCAGAAAATGGAATACAAAACAGCCTGAGCTTGAAACAATCGTTAGAGGTAAAATATAAACAAGGACCTTTAAGAACTCAAGTGTCAGGCTGGCTAGACAGTTCAGCAGACTAAGTTCCTGCTTGGGCAAGCATAGGGACTGGGGTCCGATCCCCAGCACCACACATCACACTAGCCCCGCCCTTGGGCGCCCTGAGCTGGCCGCCGAGACCAGGTGCAGTGGCACACATATGTGATCCCACCACTGAAAAGCTGAAAACAGGGGTATCACTAGGAGTTTGAGCTGCACAGTGAGACTCTGTACCAAACATATTACAAAAGAATTCAAGTGTCTATAAATGAACCAAAGTCAAAATCAGCCCAAATCTGACCTGGAAGGCAAAGAAAGCACAAAAGTAGTAGGAGAAAATAAAACAAAACTGTGGTTAAACTGGATTTGCATTTTACTGCACAGCTATCTCTTCTATAACCTGGTTAGGGATTTATGAGTACCTGTGTGTATGTATGTGTGTGTATGCGTATGTATGTATTTATAGGAAAAACTAAGACATGCTTGCCTAATTCTCTAAACTGCACAAAGTACTCAATTTAACTACCCACTTGACCCTCTGTCTTCTTTGGGTCTCTAATCCCCATATAAATCACACACTGCTGACACGTTCTCATTTCCTGTGTGCTGCAAAACCATGCACAAGGAACCACAGATAGAGATGTGGGAAGGAATTAGTTGGGGAAGCGAAAGAGATTTAAGTGCAAGTGTACACAGCGCTACACATGTGCAGATGTAAGTACAGGGCAATAATCAGGTGCACAGATATGGATGCATATGCTATTACAGATATGGATAAGGTACAGGTGTATATGTAGATCTAGGCATAGATACACACCTAAGTGAAAGCTGCATGTAGAGGTTGATGGAGATGTGACTGGAGATAGAGATGCAGGTGCACATGTACGGGAGAGGCAGCTGAAGAGTTGCAGCTGCAGATTTATATATAGATACAGGTTTATGTGTTTTTTATTGAGGTGCAGATGCCAACGTCAATGTATCTGCAGAGTTGGGCTTAGGTGGAGGCTTGGTATGATTGAAAGTATGAGTATAATTGTACTATACGTTTAGGGGCAGGTATGGGTTTACATGTCCACGTAGTTGCAGGTCTGTGTGTACTTCGGGTGTGGTTTATGAGGAGATGCAGCTATACATATAGCTGTAAGTTCAAATGTAGTTGTAGATTTAGATGCAGATGTAGATTTAGCTATAAATTTGGGCTTAGGTTTAAGCATTGAGGCAAGTACAGTCAAGTATAGATTGAGGGGGCAGCAAGATAGCTTAGCAGACTAAAGCACATGCTTAGGCAAGCTTAGGCAAGTGCAGGGACTATGGTTCGATCCTGGGTACTACATACCATGGCAGCCCTGCCACCAGGGCTGGTTGAGCTGCCCAGAGTCCAGACGTAGTGGTGCATGCCTATAATTCCAGTGCTGGGGAGGCTGAAAGCAGAAAGATCACCATGAATCCGGGTTGTGCAATGAGACTCTGTAACAACCAACAATCAAATACATTAAAATAATTATATATATACAAGCATAGTTATAGTGGTAGATATTTTACCACATCTCTGCTTGTTTTTTGTGGAACTAGGGATTGAACTCAGGCCCTTGCATGTATCACGAAAGTGCTTATTCTACTGAGCTGTCTCTCCAACCCCATATCCCTGCTTTATGCTTGCAGTTTTTAGAGGATATTATTTATTTTTCCATAACTTTTCTTCCCTCCCCCCTTTTTTCAAATCTGGAAGTTGGTTTCATAGCACCTACCCAGCTGGATTATATTGTTTCTGAGCACTCAGAGTTTGCCACTGTATAAATTTATCATCAACATTCTTAACCTCTTGTTGAAAAACAATTTGATATGTTTATTTTTTGTACAACCAAGGTCAGTGTGGTTGTTTGTATACTTTCATTTCTAGAATACCTAACTATTAACAAATCGGATAAAGTATGTCACGATTTAGACCTAAAATATCTCCCAGAAAAATTAAAAAAAAAAAAAAGAAATAAAATGTCTTCCAGAAATGTCACAGATTTAGAAGGTGATTGGATCGGGGTGGTGCTAATTGCGCTGTGGCTGTGGGCACAGAGAGTGCATCCTGAACCGCTCCTCTCTCTCTGCTTCCCGGAGGCCACGTGCTTGTTTTCTTCTTCCATATTTTCTGCCTTTGAGTCAACCTGTCGTGCACTGAACCTACCGAATCCTTGAACCAATATTCACTAAAAGCTAGAGATGTTGATGTTGAATAGAGTGCCCCCATGATAGAACAGAAAATAAGGTAAAGTGGTATTGTTGGATTAAATGTTGCAATTGTTTAAAACTTTCACAGACATTTCCAAAGTATGGGGATCCAGATTCTAGATGAGTTACTAAGCTACCTTGAAAGCATGGCACTCTGTTATGTGCATGTAACAGTTACTACAGTTGAAAATAGATCACTGTGGATTTTTTTTTTTTATCAAGTTTCACTTGTTTATTTTCACAGTGAATTCATGCATCATTACCTAAAAACCATGTGACCGCAACCACCACGAATTATTTTTATTGTTATGCTTGATATTTTAATATTATATCTCTGTGTACACTATGTTTCAGCTATGTAACTGAAAAGCAACATTAGTTTAGTGCCAAATGGAACTCTTCAGAAACACCAATATTGAATAACAGAAATTATATGTGACAACCCTTAAAACTAGAGTTTTTTATTTTTACTTTTTTTTAAGAGAATAGAAAATATAGAAGTCGGGCCCGGTGGGATGGCTCAGTGGTCTAAAGCACCTGTTTGGGAGCTTGGACGGCTTCAGGGACCGCGGTTCGATCCCCGGCACCACATGCTGTGCCAGCCCTGCCCTCGGGGTGGGCTGAGCTGGCCATAAAAAATGAGTGAATAAACAAATAAAGGTTCCGAAACAAGAAAAAAAAATAAATTAAAAAAAAAAGAAAATATAGAAGTGATACAGAATTTTATTAAACAAATGATTGGCAAATTTTAACAGAAATAACCTAGCTAAGCATATATTTTCATGAATTTTTAAAATGCATTTATGATACCTGAATTAAATAGTAATTATGGCCCCATATTCCTCTCACTGGTATAACGCAGTGTGTAGGTTTCTGGTCAAATTCAATGTAAGATAAAGCGACAGGATTATCCTTAGGGAGAGATGTATCCTGCTCCCTCTATCTGGTGTCATGACAGGAGGGACAGTGGCGGAGTGGCAAAGCTCCTCAGACCCACGCTGGAGCCTCAAGTTATTTTGGCAGCATGCGTACTTAATGTCGTTAGCCATTATGTGTGCCTACACTCATCTTTCACCTTTAGAACTTTGTATATGTTGAGGTGCTTAGCGGGATTAAAAAACGACAGCGGTTCTCAAAGTACACTCCCAGATGGGCTTGGTAGTACACACCTGTGATCAGAGCACCCTAGTCGGATGAAGCTGAGGGAGCACAAACTCGAAAACCCACTGGGCAATCTAAAGAGATCATATTTCAACATAAAACAAGGGAAGAAATATAAATAAACAAAAACCCAAATAAATGGCAGGCTATGTAGCTTAGTGTTTAATCTCAAGTACTATAACTAACTAAATACATACGAGTATTTCCACAACTAGAAGGATCAGCATTGCTTTAGTTTTCTTACAAATTTAAAATTCCAGGGCCAAAGAGATAACTCAGTGGCATAAATATCTGCCTGGCAAGAATAGGGTCCTGGACTCAATTGTTGAAAAAACAAAACAAAAATGAAAAAGAAAGAAAGAAAGAAAGAAAGAAATTCAAATTTTCTTCCTCTGAGAGCCGGAGGTATAACTCACTGGACTAAGCGCTTGCTTAGGAAAGCATGGGGACCAGGGTTCAGGGTTCAATTCCTGGCCTCGCCTGCTCTACCCACCCAGCTCTTGGGTGCTCTGAGCTGGCCATGGATTCCAGGTGTAGTGGCACATGCCTGTAATCCAAGCTTTTGGGAGGCAGAAAACAGGAGAGTCACTATGAGCCCGAGCTGCATTCTTTCCCTGCCTCACAGACTATTGGGCAATGCTCTGCAGTCTGACCTGTTAGCAGACTCCACCTGATTCCATTTAATGTATCAGTTCTGTCAACATTACTGTTTCGGTTACTTTCTTGTTGCACAAAGTATTAAACACCAAAATTTAAAGACAGTTTTATTTAATCTCACAGTTTGTACAGGTTTCAGTCCATAGTTGGCAGCACGCAAGGCGGCGTGGCATAGCAGAGGGATACTGCAAAGGAGAAACGGCTTATGGTGAAGCAGGTAGCAGAAGCCTGTGATCAGCAAGCAGCAGCCTCTGTGCAAATGGCTTCTCCATTTCATCCCTTAAAGAAGACCTGCACTTTAGGTGGTGCCACCCACAAATAGGTTACACCTTCCTATCATCCACACACAGAAATGTGCTAACCCAGTCAGTGGAGTAATGAAGTAATTGCACGCCCTTATTCCCCGGATCATATGCTTAAACCCAGCTTCACCTGATCCAACGTCGTCTAAGCACTCTTACAACCACATGAGGCTGTGTGAGGGGAGCTCTAGACACAGCCATAATAATTAACATAGGCATCATTGCTGCACAGAGACATGGGGCAGAGGTTGTTCTTTGGGCCCTATCTCGAGTACTTCTCAGACAAAGTTGGGGGTTCAGAGCTAGTGGGACAAGAGCTTTGCATTGAGGGATCCCCTATTGTATCTTCCTTCACCTCTTACAGTGGTATCGTCTCTGGTCTGGACCACCATTCTCACATTTTCTTTATTACATATATGGGGAGGTAAAGAGAAGAAGAAATAATTACTGAAACTTTCGGTATAACTGCAAGATTATACAAAAATTATATTTTTTTTACTCAGTTGGAAGTATCGCATTTTACACTTTATCATTAAAAAAGAACAAGAAGGCTTTCCTATCTTGTGTGATTTTTAACAGGAAGTTTGAAGCTCGTCAAAGTTAAACTTGATTTCCTAACAAAAGCAGCGACTTCCTAGCTATATTTATAAAATGCCTCTAACATAGACTTTCCCAGACAGTTAATGTCCTAAGACACACATCTAAGCAAGGTACTTGGACCTAGATCAGTGCAGATTTATTCACAAAACAAATGATACGAAAGTAAAAGCACCAGGGAGTTTATGTTGCTCCGCTAGGCAAACCAGGCACAGGAAGGGCCTAAAGGGAGATGACTTCTGCCTCAGGAGTTTTCAGACTACTTCCAACCATAGAAGTTTGGAGTCTCGACAGGTCTCTAGAATCTTCCAGAATTATCTGTGCCCGTTATTTGCATAAAGTGCTCGGTGGTTTTCTTTGGACGTGATAAGGCGGGAAGCAGCGGGGAAGAGGAGATCAGCAGAGGCTGGATGCCATCAGCACACACACCTGTCGGCGTGCCCATCGAAATGTCAGACAGACTCCATTAATGTGCCCATTTAATATATATATTGATGAAAAGTAAAAATTAAAATATGAAGCTGTCGCTACAATCCACTTGATGCTTCTTTCTCAGACTAGCAATGCCTCTACACTCACATTTCTGAGTGTTTGCCAGTTGCAGGGACACCTACCATGTGGTTACCTGTGGGAGTCCCTTTGTGCTCTGCCAGTGGGAATGGACTGTCGCCTGTCCTGGAGACCTGAGATAAGTGATCCAGTTGCTTTTCCTTTCCCCTAGGTGATCAGGGTAAGGCTAGCCTAACAGCCCAGTTGGTAAGCTGGTAGGGCCTTCCACTCCAAACTAAAATTTTTCTCATCCACTCATGTCTCTCTTATTTAATGAAGACACTACAGAGAGCAGTACCCCAGTAGTACATTTATTAAGAGCCCAAGTAGGTTCTTGAGAACAGAATGTTGGAAAATACAGTAGAATGTTGAGCTTCATGCTTTAGTACTGCTGGGAGGCCGATTTCTCTAATCATGTTGTTCCCAGGTACTTCAGCAGAGGTAGGATGGAAAATAGTGCCAAGAAGCTACAGGACTAGGAAAATACATTGCATCTACTTTTTCCGTCAACTGACTCAACCCATTTCAAAGTTTCTTACACAACAACTTGAGAAAACCTAGTCTCTTTGAGCAGGTTATCTCAGTTAATCAGGTTAGTCTGCTGAGGCTTTTCAGAGAGGAATGGATAGTTCAGAGAGTCTTTGGTCCAGCAAATAATTGCTTGTGTGATATTTTGAGAGGCCATTAACGCGCAAAAATAAACCCACTTGGAACTAGGTGTGTCTAGGAAAAATTCCAGTTTCATTCAACTCAAGGGCCTTAAGAAAAGGTGTATCAGATTTTAAAAGTTTAAGATACAGGGTTGCTACATGCAGAGCCACACATGTGCACACTCTCTTCACAGGTACAGGCCCATTTGTTCCTACTGTGCATACCATGAACACAGAGCACATATGAGTGCATATGCTAATTACAGGCATGTTACTAATGTGTGGCCTGCACTGTAGCACTTCTGCACAGCTCTCAATCTGGAGCATGCATCCCATTGGCATGTGCATAAATGGTCTCCACTTACATATGTGCAACCAACGTTATAAATGCACATATGTGTATCACACCAACATCTTCCTTTCTATGATGTACAGAATGTTCCCAAATTATTCATATCATATACACACAGACATTGTTCGCACATAAAAACAATGCATAAACATTTACACACCAGAACAGATGGGTCCTCAAACTTTGATGACCGCCAATGTCCCATTTGCATTTGTATTGCACCCCCCATGAAGTACAACACATACCTGTTCGCATCCTTTATGTTGTACAAATACAGGTGATATACACTACATATTGCCTTCCCCAGTCTTCATGAAAACACACAGATTCACCTTTTCCCTCCCACTGATGCCAACAGAAAGTTAGTATGTCAGAAAAAAAGACACCCAGGAACTGTAAACACCAAGCCCAGTGGGCTTTCAGTGGGCTGGTTTCCAATAGCTACTTGCTGGACACCATGCCTAGGAAAAGTGTGGGCAAGTTCCACTGAAGCTTCTTTCTTGCAGAAGGCTGCCTGCTAGTTGAAGCTTCTGAAAACAGGAAGCACACATCATAACACCGTACTTCGTTGTCATCAAAATCCTCTGTGCCCTTTCCTTGTCATCGTAATTCACTGAACAGAAATGTGTACTATTAGAGTGAATTCCTATAACACATCCTCACGGTGGGGACACTGAAGAGCCAGGAAAGTAAGCAGCTTTGGTGTCTGATATAGTTGGGACAAAGCTGTTCTTGTGCCTTTGTCCCACGGGGCCAGCGATTCTTAGCTGAGGAGGGGATTTCTTCTCTGCCAGGGGACGCTGGGCAGTATGTACAGATCATTAATTTGTTGTTAAAGTCATGCAGGAGAGGATGGTTGCTACTGGCTTCTAATGGGGTGAGAGCAGAGACACTTCTGAGCAACCTACACCACATGACAGCCCGTAAAATAACCATATCTCCCTAATCTCAAAGGTGCTGAAGTTGACCCGTGTGGTTCCCTGATGAATTCCGAGGAGCTGGGACCCTCTGATGAAATCTGCAAAGAAAAACTATTTGCTCTTCTTGATGGGCTATCCAGCACTCACTCTGGCTGAGCTTCAGGGCAGAAATAAAGCAGACACATCAGGGGTTCTCCCTGCAGACATTATTTCTACACATGCCATCCAGAAGTCATTCCTCTAAGAAACAGGAATTTTATTAAAAGAGGAAAACTGAAGCTTCCTGACCATGAGCGATTGCTCAGCTGATGAGTGACTGCCCTTCCTCCCACAACTATATGCCGTGCCTTCAATAGCAATTAACAGAGAAACCAAGAAGAGCAAATACCATTTCCCATTGCTTGATATAAATCATCTGGACAGGTCCTTGTAGATCTGAAACGCATCTATCAGAGTCTCACATTAAATCATTTAGCAACCAAGAAGAGCAGAAGTCTGTAAGGCCCCTGCCAGCCTTCCACAGCAGGAAAGCTACTGGTTTCTAGTCTGAGTTCATCCCTTGGCCTTGTTACTTTGGGCAAAACAACCGCTGGGAGTTAGGGTAAAGGAGTCTTTCTAAAGGAGGCAAAATAAAAGCCATTTGATTCATTAAAATTTTTCTGCAAATAATCCATTGTTTGAGGTCCTTTGCTGAGACATGTTTCTATGGTCTGCCATGAATGTGGTAGGATCTTTTTTTCATTAGAAGATCAATTAGTTTGTGAGTCCACTTCCTGTAGATGGGAATGGCTAGCTTGAAACCGTCCATTATTTCCTGAGGATTTCGTGACGACTGGGGACCATGAGAAGTGTGATTGAACCAAGTGCCTGGCATCCATGCACCAGGCCACTGTTTAAAAAGACCATTTAGACTGGCTCTGGCAGCCATCCAAGAAGGTAGAGGACATGGATATTATCCCTATTTTATAAATGATACTGTGAATTACTGTGGCTTATAACCTCAGTCATTCCAAATGGCAGGAGAGGGACTGAAATGCAGGTATGTGAGGAGTTTGAAAAGATAATGGTTAATTTTTTTTATATTCAGAGCCTGAATCATAAGCTCTTGATGTTATTTGCATAATGGAAATAGTAGTGAGATTTTTAAAATGCTGTTGTCTATATCATATCCCCAGAGAGCAAAACAAAACCAATAGACTGAGAGATTAAACATCAGCATTTTAGTAAGCTTTGTAAATGATTATACATTAGTCAGGTTTGGGGATCACCATAGTACATACAGTATTTACCAAAACAGGATAAACGAAAGGATGTCTAGGAATGTCCTAGTTAGAACATGAAATCATGAAAGCCAAGGTATCTGACATCAAAGCTCACATTCTTTCTAGTCTCCCCAAGAATAATCTTCAGCACCATGGATCTCCTGTGGCTGATACAGGTTTTTCACAGCCAGTGTCCCTGTTGAGTCTCGCGAATACTGTGACATGGAAACAGGGTGAGCATGCTTGTTCGCCATCATGTTCATAGAAGAGCTCTTTCTACTTTTTCAGAACACGGTGGCTTTAAGTCCTATTATTTACATTCTTTGCTCATGACTTAGATCCTCAGACTATCCTCTCTATAATGTTCTGAGTTCTGACCATAAAGCCACAGTCCGGCATGGAAGGCTTTAGGAAGCAGTGGGAAGAGAAGCATAGCCTTTCTCAGCTGCCTAGCACATATGTGTCCAAAATCAGCCATTGGTATGATCTCTCTGGACATATCCTCAAACATCCCAAGAACGTTGCCGAGTGAATTTGTGAAGGCTGGTGCTGAAGACAGCCTGAGACTATGGTCCACCCAAGGGATTTGCTTCTAAGGGAAACAGAACATGTAAGAAATAGGAGTAGGATAACTATGTATGTAATTTTCAGTAAGAATGTAATTGAGACCGGGAGAAATTGAGTGTCAGAGTGGGAGTGTGCTACTCCCTCCAAGGTCAGTGTTTCTGGGCTTTCCAGATCCAGAGGTAGGGCATGTGGGTCGTGCTGATGCTTTCAGGTAACACAGAGCAGAGGCACTGACCGATAGATTTTGTTAGTTGGCTGACTTTTTGCTTCACAACTTTTTAGCTTAGAAACACTGCATCCTTTTGGTTGTTGGAACACGAGGACTTGAGCATGACAGCCATTGAATTCTTCTGAGTCCTCTTCTAAAAAGCCAATAGGTCTACTTATAGCAGCTCAGCATCTTCTGAAATGTGGTGGAGGTAAATGTAACAACATATACATCCTGTGTGCCCAAGTGGAAGTTTACACTTGCTTTTCTAGCCTTCCTGGAAGCTGCAACCTAGACATTTGGTCTAGGCTCTTCCATTAAGCCAGTGTCTCACCCTTTCTGATGCCGTGACCCCTCATGTTGCGGAGACCCCAAACCAAAAAATAACTTTGGAGGCCACTTCAAAACTGTAATTTTGCCACCGTTATGACTCGTAATGACTTTAGGTGACCCCTGTGTTTTGGTCGTTTGACCCCTGCCGGGGTCACGACCCACAGGTTGAGAACCATTACACTAAGCTGTTTCAAGCGAGGAGTAGGAGTCACTCTAAATCCAATGTCATGTTAGACAGCTTTCCATAGCTGTAGAAGCAACCTGAGGGGATCGACTTGTAAACAGAGCATGATTATTATGGCTCACAGGTATTGAGGTTTCAATCTCGGATTATTTAGGCCCATTGCTCTTGGACCTTTAGAGAAGCAGTACATCATGTCAGACAGTACAAGGCAAAGCAAAGAAAAGCAGGGAGGAGGAAGAGACGTGTGCACAACCCCCTTCCAAGGCATCCCCTATGATATAAACCTTCCCACTGAGCTCCACCACTTCAGATACCCATCAAAAGTCAGTGGGGCCTTTGAGATCCAAACTGAAGTGGGGTCATGGAGGGAGGAATGTTGAAAGCACAGGTCAGGCAGCATTTGGAGAATTTCTGGGTTTTCATGCCAGAAGTCTCAAGGGGCACCACAGTATCTTTCTTAGAGTAGCACTATGGAAATTTTGCATTAGACATTATTGTTCACCTCTCAGTGTGACTTGCTAATTCTTACAGAGATATGATGAGCACCTTTTACATTGTGTTAAGTGGTTTTCGCTTACAGTGATTTTTGCTATTTGCCACTAAAGAACCATGAGAGAAACTGCATCTGCCTCCAGAAGCAGTAATGGCCTTAGAGCCTTCAGGTAGCAGTGGTCTGAGATTGGTTATTTAGAATAGTTGGGTTTCAAGGACTTTGGAAACTCATAGGGCAGAACTGCAAAACTATAAACTAAATCATCACTTAAGGTTTCCTGGAACCCAAGACAAATCAACTGAAGCCTTAGGGGACCAAGGGATCATGGTACAAGTAAAGGACATAAGTATTCAAAGGGACGGTCTAGTCCCCTCTCAGGGCACTGAATACCTAAAGATTAATAATTTCAAATACAAATTCTAGTCTCAAGTCAGTCAGAGAACTAGAAATTTCCTATGCCTGTGATAAAATGATCTTTTAACTCCCACAGTGGCAGTATTGAGGTCACAGAAAGCAAAATCAAAGTCTAATCCTAAATGGAGCTGAATCACAATGCTGGTTGAATCCTCATTCTTGCGTCATTGCTCATGTGCGAACTGGGACACAGAGCAGAAAGAGTGGGATGGCCCTCAGTGTTCTGTTCTTCCACACACACACACACACCTCCAGCAGGAGCTGAGGACTGGCTGGCGTGAGGAGAACTGGGGTATCAAATTTAAAATCACTCACTCTGAGGTCATGCCTAAAGTTTTTAAATAGACACCTCACTGTGATACCTTATAGAACTAGACATAAGAGAGAATATCAATTAGCAAGGTCCCTCAAAGGCCCAGTCCTATTGTGCTATCCTTAACATGAAACCGTCAGCTGCCCAGTAGTTCTTTGTTTTCATATTCTGTGAGACAGAGCTCCCAGAATTCGTGAGAAGTGTAGGTGCTCAGCGCATGCTTCTGAATGAAAGAATTCTGTGATAGCCTGACCACAATTTCTTAAAAGACGAAGTTGTAATTTCTTTCCAAAACAAAGTTAGAGTAAAAATATTTCTTCAGTTGACAAACATTATCACAGTCAAATGTATTGAATGGTGAATTTTAATTTTATGGAAATAAGGTTCAGAGCTATGGAAGTAAAACTATTATCCAAGCTCAGGGTCTTGGGCCATTGTGAAACATCTGCCTTCAGGTACTCAATTGAAAAGAATGTTCATCAGTAGGGCCATTTGTGAAAGACGGTTCAAAGGGTCAGGGTATATTGGCAGAGCTACACTGCTATTTGATATAACCACAGAGAGCAGAAAGTGGCTGTTAAATTGGAATACAACGAAAAAGGAAAGTATGCTTGCCTGAATATAAGTGCTCAGCAATATACCATATGCCATTTTCCACTGCCATGGAATTAGGCCATTTCTACTCACGGTTTCTATCCAATGAGTTGGAAAAGAGAAGAAAGATGTTTTTCAATATCTTTTATTTCAACATTGCATTTGATTCCTTGCTGGTTCCTACATGCTAAATGACTAAGATAAAGCATGTCGGGTCCCATAAGTATTCCTAGGTGTTTTTCTCCAATTTTAGCATTCTGTCCTCAGGGACGACATTGAATGGTCCCTTTTAAGATTGCACGTGCTCTAAAGTACAGAACTCTTGTACTTTTCAAATTTATTTGTTTATTTTGGCAGTACTGAGACTTAAACCTATGGCCTTTGCATTGAGCTACATTGTCAGCTATTCATTCATTCATTCATTCACTCATTCATTCATTCATTCATATATAGGCAGGGTCTTGCTACATAACTAAGTTGCCCAGAGTGGACTTAGCCGTCCTTTCTTAGCCTGTCACAGTGTCAGAATGATAGTTATGCGCCATCATGCCTAGGTAAAGTTACACTAAAGTATATCTGATAATCAAACTTTTCTCCTGTACCTAGTATCTTGGGACATATTTATTCACTTGTCTTGCCATCAAATTCCCAAATATATACTGTATCTTTGGAGTGGTTAGGTTGGAGCATTTTCACTGGCCTGGGAGCTTCTCATGGAGATTGGTAGAGCATTCTTCTGCGTGTGCTTATGTCTAGGTGGCCTCTGGGGCACCGCCTTGGGGTCGTCGGTCCCTCACCCTCCCTCCTCAACACTTCTGCTTCTTCGCTCTCCAGCCACTGTGAATTGGGAATCACCCTTCTACAAGGATTATTTATTATTATTATTATTATTATTATCATTGTTATTATTATTGCCTAGTAGCTGGCAGACCTTAGAGCCAAATGAAGTTTCTCTTTCTTTAGACTTCTAGTGTGACTCATGTGTCCAGCTAATACAATTTTTCAGTTTTGGCATTATCCAAGCTAAGGGTCTTGGGCCATTGTGAAACATCTGTCGCTTTTCCATATTTTATGTATCATTTTTGTAAAGTTTTCTTCAATGTGTGGTTTTAAATGTAACTAAATGTGATACCATATTATCACCTAAGATTTACCCGTATTGGGCCGCTCAAGCTCGACACTCATGGAGCAGCAACTTTCCAGGTTCTCAGCATACAGCCTCCAGCAACCATCGCGCTCCTCTTGCTCCTCTAAGGTTGAGTGGTTATATAGGCTACTGGTATGGGTGCAGTCACAACATGTGTTGTTTCTCAAGTTGGGGAGCTCAGGGAAGTGCTCTGTTGTAAGCAGATTGTTAATTCTTTCTTGGGAAAGAGGGTGTGTTGGTGTGTTGGCCTGAACTGGTAGCTCCCACTAAAATGGCCCAGCTCCATCTTCCTACAGGAAGAATCATGTTCAATAAGAACAATGCTGAGCCAGGTGTGGTGGCCGGGCTTGGTGGCGCACACCTGTAATCCCAGCACTCAGGAGGCTGAGGCATGAGGATTGGTGCGAGTTCGAGACCAACCTGGGCTACAAAAGTGAGCTCAAGGCCAATCTGAACTGCATAACAAGACCCTGTCTCAAAAAGACAAAAAAAAAAAAAAAAAAAAAAAAAAAAAAAAAAAAAAAAAAAAAAAAAAAAAAAAAAAAAAAAAAAAAAAAAAAAAAAAAAAAAAAAAAAAAAAAAAAAAAAAAAAAAAAAAAAAAAAAAAAAAAAAAAAAAAAAAAAAAAAAAAAAAAAAAAAAAAAAAAAA
>PVJA010017519.1:0-41521 GCA_004027025.1 Myocastor coypus | reverse complement strand
TCACGTTGTTCATTTTCGCATCGTCTTGCAGATGATGAATTATTTTTTCCTGCATTCTGGTTGTTTTTAAAAGATCCTTTCTTACTCTTTCACTGGCTGCAACTGTGTCTTCAAGGTTGGAAACTCTATCTTCATTTTCGTTCATTCGGCTCTGCCAACTTGTGATGGAGGTTTTATTTTCTTGTATATCTCTTTGAAATTGTTGCATGCGATCTATGTCTTTCCTATATTGCTCCGTCAGGGAGTCCATCATTTTTCTATTCTCCTCTAATTTTTTATCGATGTCTTCTTTAATAGTATTGAAGTCTGTCATTATGGTTATCCTTTCTCTCTCTAATACAGAGATTATTTCTGTTCTGTTCTCCTTTCTACTTTTGTGTATTTGTTCCCCTACTTGGGATGCTATTGATTTAGGCATGTCTCTTTGTCAACTTTAGATATTATTTCTACTCTGATGTCCTCCATATGTTTCTGCAGCCGTTTTTCCACTTCATGTATTTCTTTTTTTACTTCAGATGTTATCTCTGATCTCAGTTGCTCTGTAAGTTTTTGCACTTGTGTGTCTGCCTCAGATGCTACCAATTCAGAGGTTTCATCTGTATAATTCTCATTTTCTTCCATGATAGTGTCTTCTGTATTTGGTTTGGGTGGGCACGGGTCCTGAGATTGCCTCCTACTCCTTGTTGTTATCATTTTGTATGGAAGTGACCTCTGCACTTTGGTAGTGTTATGCTGTGTCTATGGGCGTTTGGTCTGGAGACTCCAAGGTGGTTCTTCTACAGAGGTTCCTGACTCTTGTGTTGGGGCTCTAGCTGCTAGCTTTTGTGAATCCTGGCGGATGTGGTCTATAGGTGGAGGTGGAGCTTTGGGATTGAGTAGTCCTGCTAGGCTCGTGGACCAGATCGGTTACCAAATGGGCTATTTGATGGGTTCGGTGCTGGAGCATGGGCTGGAGGGGTTCAAAAAAAAGGGGGGGGGGAGGGAAGGCAGGCCAAGGATCCTGACCCAGTCGGCGCGCGGGCTCAGCTCCCAGCAGTGCACTTTGGGTCTGGCTGGTACAGGAAGTTAGTAGAGGGAACGCAGAGGCGGGGCAGAGGGGCGCAGAGAGCTTGTCTGCGGCAGGTGCGCAGGCTCAGCTCCCAGCGGTGCGATTTTTCTTTTTTTCTTTTCTTTTTTTTTTTTTGTCTTTTTGAGACAGGATCTAGCTATGCAGTTGAGGCTGGCCTTGAGCTCATTTTTGTAGCCCAGGCTGGTCTCGAACTTGCACCAATCCTCCTGCCTCAGCCTCCCGAGTGCTGGGATTACAGGCATGAGCCACCATGCCCGGCTAAGAATTTCTTTAACTTTTCTAGAAAGTATTTTATGTGTGCTTAATGTCTTTAGTGACAAGAAATTTATCTGATAAGGCAATCCTTTTCATTCTAAGTTGTATATAACTTTAAGAAAATGTCATAATTTTTTTTAATTTTATGTATTTGATACAGATTCTCACTACATAGCTCAGACTCATAGTGATCCTCCTGTTTTCAGCCTTGTCAGTAATGAGATTATAGGTTTGCACCACCACACCTGGTCTTGGTGACCAGCTTGGGGTGCCTGAGGCAGGGCTAGCACAGCATCTGTGGTACTAGGGATTGAACCTGGGTCCTTGTGTTTGCCAGGCAGGCGCTTAGACCACTTAGCTATCTCCATAGCCCCTAAATATCATGATTTTTTAGAAAATAATAGTAACAAATGTTAGCTCATTTTTATTTATTTATTTTTTTATGTTATGGCCAGCTCAGCCTGCCCTGGGGTTGGGGCTGGCACAGCATATGGTGCTGGGGATTGAACCACAGTCCCTGTGGTTGCCTTAGCTTTCCTAGGTAGGAACTTTAGACCACTGAGCCATCTTGATGACCTCTCATATTGCCTTACTTTCAGATTTTCTTTTAAAGCCTCTCTCTCTTACTTTGAGTCCCTTAAGTGGATTCTTGGGTCATTTGAAACAGAAATGAAATTGAATGTGGTACCACATACCTACTACAATCTCAGTATTCTGGGAGGCTGAGGCAGTAGAATCACAAGTTCAAGTGCAGCATGGACAACTTAGTGATTTAGCAAGGTCCTATCTCAAAATGGAAAAAGTGTGGAACATAGGTCAGTGCAAAGGCCCTGATTTTGATCCCCAGTACTACAGGGTGTGGGAGGGATGCTTGATGAATAAGTACCTTTTTTTTTTTTTTGGTTTTGAGACATGGTCTCGCTATGTAATTCAGGGTATCCTTGAGCTTAATTTGTGGCCTAGGCTGGCCTGGAACTCCTAACACTCTTCCTGCCTGAGCCTCCCAAGTGCTGGAATTAGAGGCACGTGCCACTCTGCCCAGCATAAGCACAAACCTTCAATGTGCCGGTGTTGGCCTGCCCTGGCCCATTCTGTGTCTTCAGGCATGGGTGAGGTAATACCCATACTGAGGGTCTGCCAGCTCTCCTATTAGGATAGCGGTCATTCCCAGCATGCCTGGTTCAAGCCATTTTCTTCAGAAATCACACACAATCTTACATATTTTTCTTTAGTTTTAGAGTTCTTCTCCTTTGGTAATCTGTTGTCTTTTATTTATATACAGCTTGTAAATTTGTCCTCTACTTATAATCATGCATCTAATATGATTCTTTGACACACATGGTTATGTTTCTCAGCCACTTTCTAAAGTATATGTTTTGTTTCTTATTTTTGCTGTACTGGGGATTGAACTCAGGACCCTGCGCTTGCCAGGAGGCGCTTATTCTACTGAGCTATCTCCTGGGCCCTAAAGTCTACTTTTTTGAGCCACCTATAAATAATGCTATGCCTCCGTATTTCTGTTGTGTGTATACTTCCACTATTATACGTTTGATTCAATATCCACATTCTGCCTTTGGGTGACCTCTGTGTTCTCACTGACATGGGTCAGCAGGAGTGAGTGGTGTTATTCCTCAGGCTGACACTCTCTGCCCCTGCCCTCCTCTGCAGATGCTTCGGCAGCACAAAGCTGTCATCATTCAGAAGTGGGTCCGGGGCTGGCTGGCTCGTACCCACTACCAGCGGTGCCTGCACGCCATCATCTACCTTCAGTGCTGCTTCCGGCGGATGATGGCCAAGCGTGAGCTGAAGAAGCTCAAGATTGAGGCACGCTCTGTGGAACGCTATAAGAAGCTGCACATTGGCATGGAGAACAAGATCATGCAGCTGCAACGCAAAGTTGATGAGCAGGTTTGTCGGAAAGCGAAGCCCAGAAGTGGAGTGTGCCTGCAGGAACACTTGCTGCATCCAGTGTTGCTGCCCTGGCATTTTAGTCTTAGATGAATAAGATAGCGACAGATGCAGCCCAGAAGTGGGACACACTCAGGTTGGGCTGCAGCTGCAAGGGCTAGGACAGGAATTTATTTCTTAAAACCCTGTAACCCTCAGCTGAACCACTCAAGACTTTTGTGAGCAGGAATCATGGCGCACTCTGTACTTCGCAGAGTTCCTTCACCACCGCCACTTGCATGCAGGGGGATCTTCTTTCAGTGTGTTGAGTAGCACTGACGCAGCAGAGGAGCAGGGGGAGGCCCTTGCTTCCGAGGGGCACACAGCCTGTTCGCAGAGATACACACTCGGCTGTGGAGCAGTGCTTGGTAACAGTTTAGCAAGTATAAGTGCTATAGAGGTAATTCTGGAAATGATAAATATAGCAAACAAAACAGCAGAATGAACAGGATTTATCTGGTTTCCTGAGTGGATAGAAGGAATTTTGACTTAGTAAACAGAGAGATTTATAAAATGCTCACACCAATCTCTCTCTCAGATAGACAGACAGACAGACAGACAGACAGACAGACAGATCAATCGATCCCTATTTTTGGACTGGCAATCAGGAGTAAGACTTTTCTGTGGAATTGAACTTGGGAGAAAAGCATAACACACAGCTGCATTCTTCTTTGTTTGGGCCCCTAGGGAGGCACCGGTTGCATTGCTGTGGTGTAGTGCAGGCAGAAATGGTTGCCCCTATTCCTGTCTACTTCCTGCACAGGCAGATATGCCATTACCTTGGCCTTGTTTGTGCAGCTGAAAGTCAGTTTTACTACCAGGTGTGGTACAAATGTTTCAGTATTACACATTTGGTGAGATGCTGTATCAGTGCTGTGATGCTGTAGTACAAATCTGGTTTGTAAGTTTGGTTTTCTTACCAAAAAAATTATTTATATTGTAAGTGAATATTTGTTTATCATTGCTCATGTGTGTGTATTTAAAGAATAAAGACTACAAATGTCTCATGGAGAAAATGACCAACCTAGAAGGAACATACAACTCGGAGACAGAGAAACTACGAAGTGATCTGGAGCGTCTCCAGCTAAGTGAGGAGGAAGCCAAGGTTGCCACTGGCCGTGTCCTTAGTCTACAGGAAGAGCTTGCCAAGCTCCAGAAGGACCTGGATCAAACTCGGTCAGAGAAAAAGTCCATTGAAGAACGGGCAGATAGATATAAACAAGAAACCGAGCAGGTAGGAACTGACCTCCCCCCACCTCTCCTTACACAGTCGCATGCTGTGTTTTGACCTGTCCACATGGTGCAGTGTTGGCCTGAATCAAGGTAAGTTTATGCTTCATTTCCCAAACATTTCTTCCACATGATCAGTGAGCAAGCTATAGGTCTTATATTAGAATCTCTTCACTATGGTTAAAATAGAGACAAAGGACTATTTAAAATATAAGCCGGGTGTGGTGGCACACGCCTGTAATCCCAGCACTTGGGAGGCTGAGGCAGGAGGATTGGTGCAGGTTTGAGACCAGCCTGGGCTATAAAAGTGAGCTCAAGGTCAGCCTGAAGTGCATAGCGAGACCCTGTCTCAAAAAGACCTAAGAAAGAAAGAAAGAAAGAAAGAAAGAAAGAAAGAAAGAAAGAAAGAAAGAAAGAAAGAGAGAGAGAGAGAGAGAGAGAGAAAGAAAGAAAGAAAGAAAGAAAGTAAGTCAGGCATGATGTTGCATATTTGGAATTCCAGTTCTCTAGGAGTAGGAGGTAGGAGGATTTCAAGTTTGAGCCTAGCCTGGTAACTTACCAACTTAGTAAAACACAGCGTCAGACAAGTTTAAAAAGAGGCCAGCGATACAGCTCAGGGCAAAGGCTGTAGGTTCAATCTCTAGTACCACCCATATGCACACAATAATAACAACCAAATACCTTTTCTGTTCATCTGTTTTCTGTTGCTTTAGCCAGATTTCTGAGGTGATAACTTGTGAACCAAGAGTATATTAGCCCACAGTTCTGGAGACCTATACTGAGGCTGTGAAGAAGCCCAGCTGGGAGAAATCTGGGTGGTTGTGCAGCCAAGAGCTGTGGTGTGGATAGAATCCCCTCAAAACTCACCAGCCAGCCAATGCTTTCTGGCAACAAACTTGTTTTCATTCCTGTCAGGTATTTATGAAGCACAGAGAACAAAGCTTCTGAAGTAGTGATGAGATAAACATTCCTGAACGTGCTTTGACATTAAGACTGACTAGAAAGTAGCAACTCAGTTTTGAGTCTTTGGGGATGAGCAGAGTGACCTATGACCACCCTTACTGCTGAGAGGCATCAATGTGCTTCTGTGGTAGGGTGGTGAGCACTGCCCCTGCATGAGTTCAGGGGCTGTGTAGCGTGCCTCTTCAGGTCTTAAGGAGGCCTGGCTCTGGGTATGGAAACTTGGCTGGTCTGTGGTGGTGTGTTGTGGAAAGCTTGTCGTGGAATTCTGTTGTGCACTCAAAGGGACATCCTTGGGTGGGTAGGGCCGGTTTTGCTCTTGTAGGTTTCTTCAGTACCCAAGAGTGCTCAGAACCCTCTGCTCTGCACCATGCAGTAGTGTTGGGGCAGGAGTCTTCCTCTTCAGAACAAACTTCCTACCTGTCTGGTCAGGTAGAGTAGGAGGCATGACCACAGAACCCTCCTTCCTTTTTATTCACCATCTCTGCTCTCCAGAGGGCTAGCTGTCAGACACTACCATTAGTTCTTTTGATGCAATATTGTGATGGCATTTCTCTGTGACAGCTGACTTCCTGGCTGGGAAAATGACAAGAAGCCCAGAAGTTGTACACAGCTAGTTCTGAGCCGAGGGTGCACAGTAGGGTCTGCTGAAGAGCATTTCCAAGTCAGCTTACCCAGGCCTGGCTAAGCAGGCCAGGTGAATGCTACATAGCCCTGGCCAGAGCAGGTGCTCTTGAGAGTCCTAGGGGACGTAGGCTTTGTCCTGAGAGTGGTATATAGACCACATCAGTGCAGGGCAGGGGACCTGGCTGGCCCCAGGAGCATGTGGTAGAGTGAGTGCTGCCTTAGGAAATTCTTGCTGTCCCCATGGTGACTGTTCCCCTCTCACTTGCAAATCCCTCACTAGGGAGAGCTTTGTCACCACCTTTCTCTTCATTTAGAGTCTGTGAAACCTTGGCTGAGAGAAAAGAATGCACATTTCACTCATCAGAAACACACATTTTATCTCAAACATGAACTAAGAAAATTATGAACTCTGAAAGTGACCTTTCACTTCTGTTTTTGCTTCCTGGGGGACTCCTTATCCAATCAGAAATAAGGAAGTTGAAGGTCAATGCTTTTGTATTTTATTTTATGAATTTAGGACAAGATCTACAGGGTATCACTATACAGATCCAATCCGTAGTGATTCTATCACAGTCACTATGAATCTGAGCTGCATAGTGAGAACCTATACCAAATACATAGATGAAAAAAATAATAATAAAATAAAGTAATAAAACAACTCACACTTGCAAGACTCTTGCTAGCAGTTGAAAAGGTAATTTTCTTTCGCTATCCAAATACCAGGGAGCATCAGAAGATCTTCAGTAAGATTCCAAAATTAAAAACCCTTTTGTTGCCCTCGTGTGCCTGACCTCTTCACTTGAATCCTGGATGATGTGGACTTTATGCTACAGAGGGAAGAATGCAATTTGCATTGCATGAGAACAGAGTTTTACTAGGTGCCAGGCAATTGCTTATTATTCAAGGTATAATGCTAGTCCTTCAGGGATTCCTGGTCCACTGGGGAAGGCAAGAAATCAGTGGCGGGGCCTGTGAAGAGTCTGGTACAACAGCTAGCAGCTGTGTAGAACCAGGATGGAGCAAACAGAGCACCTCTGGGCAGTTCTCAGCATGATAGTTGCACTTGGCGTGCGGGCTTCCTCTGTCTGCTGTGGCCTTCTCAGTCTGTGCTTGCATTCTGTAGCTGGTGTCAAACCTGAAGGAAGAAAACACTTTGCTGAAGCAGGAAAAAGAGTCCCTCAATCACCTTATCGTGGAACAGGCTAAGGAAATGACAGGTAAGATTCACGTGGGCCCAGTGAGTTACACTCCTCCCAAAGTTTTACAAGTAGCACCAGTATCTGTACAGTCACAATGTTGCTTAGAGCATGAATGCTTTAACATTTGGAGGCTATCATCAGTAAATCTGCAAAGCTGCAGCCAGTCATGGTGGCATATGCCTATAGTCCTAGTGCCCTGGGAGACACTAGTTATAAGTAGCAAAAGTGTCATCTACATCTCTATATATTTGTATATCAGGAGTGGAACTTGGGGCTTTATGCTTGCCAGGCAGGCACTGTACCACAAAACTACATCTTTGGCCAAGACTGTCAAATATTTTGGTTGACTTAGTCAGTGAACTTGTAAGCCTGGCTGTGCACTGGTCACAGCTTGCCAAGCCAGTGTATATTCTACTGAGCTATCTCCCTAGCCCCTGTTTATTTTTATGTTTTGTATTTGGTGCAGAGTCTACAGGGTCTTGCTATGTAGATCAGACTTGTGATTCTCCTGTTTTCAGCCTCCCAAGTGCTGGGATTACAGGCACGCTCCACCATGCCCAGTCTCAATCACCATCTCAACACACCCCGAGGGTGAGGCTGACATAGCATGCCAGGGATCGAACCCCAGCTGCTGCATTCTGCCTCAGCAGGCACGTTAGTCCGCTGAGCTATCTGGCTGGCCCTTGTTTATTTTTAAATTGATGTAGTTGTATGCATTTCTGGAGTAAGGTGCAATAATTCATACATGTGCAGTGTACAGTACAAATCAGGGTAGTGTTTCCATCTTCTTGTGGACCATTTCTGTAGTGAGGGAACCCTGAGGCTCTTCTGGTTAGATGTAAGATGTCATAAATTCTTTTTTTTGTGTGTGTGTGTGTGTGTGTGTGTGTGTGTGTGTGTGTGTTTGAGACAGGGTCTCACTGTGCAGTTCAGGCTGGCCTTGAGCTCACTTTTGTAGCCTAGGCTGGTCTCGAACTTGCACCGATTCTCCTGCCTCAGCCTCCCGAGTGCTGGGATTACAGGCGTGTGCCACCATGCCTGGCTAGATGTCATAAATTCTTAGAGCCCCTCTGTCTTAGTTACTTTTCTTTCATTGCTGGGACAAATACCCAACAGCCAAAATGAAAGGAGGAAAGGTTTATTTAGCTCACAGTTTGTGGAGGCTTCAGTCCATATTCGGCTGGCCCAAGGCTGAGTGGAACAGGGCAGAGAGCATCCAGTTCATGGCGGCAGACAGCAATAATCATGACAGAGGCAGCCAACCAAACAGGGCAGCAGAGCAACAGCTTTAGCTTGAGTCTGTCTCTCTGTCACTCTTTATATTCCATTCAGGCTCTCTGCCTTAGGATATCTGCCCTAGACCACATCCATAGTCCCAGCCCTGTCAGACCAATAATCCCATCAGTATTAAAACACATAATCCGAGGGATCATGGATCAAGTCTCAAACTCTAGATCAGTACTAAATCACATAATCCCAGTGACTCATGAGTTAAGACTCAATCTATAGAAGTCCCTGCCCCATGGCTGCATGAGGCTTTGGGGGGGGCAACTAGACATAAACTATAACACCCTCTGAGCCATGAACATCAGCCCTAATTCCTTCCACAGAACTACAGTCTGGGATCCATTGTCTTAGCACCTCCTCGCCTCCTCCAGTCTGACTACTGCTTCACTCTTGTACCAGATTGACTTTTTTTAAACTTCTACAACTAAATGAAAGCATACAGTATTTGCTTTTCTGAGCCTTGTTTTATACTTATGTTTTGCTGAAAAAAAATGGATGCTAAGGGCTGGCGAAGTAGCTCAGCGGATTAAAGCACCTGCAAGCAGGCACAGGAGCCAGGCAGGGGCTGGATCCCCAGGCCTGCCATGCAGGCCCTGCCCCTGAGGCATGCTGAAAGGCAGTTGAGACTAGGCATGGTGGTGTGCATGTGCCTGTAATCCCAGCTTTTGTTTTGTTTTGTTTTTGTGGTACCAGGGATTGAACTCAGAATGCTATACTTGTCAGGCAAGCACTTATTTTACTGAGCTATCTTCCTGGCCCTAATCCCAGCTTTTGGGAGGCTGTAAACAGGTGGATCACTACAAGTCAGATCTCTCTAGTGAGACCCTGAACACCCTGTAGACTCTTCCCTAAAAAATAATAAAAAAGAATGTTACTATCCTCAGATCATCTAGTCTTTGCTACTATCTAAAATAAAAAAATAATTTTTCAAATAGAGAACTCAGATGTGGACATTTATTCCATTTCCTGTTTCTGGGAGTAGTTGAGATGGTGATAATTTACAAAGAATTAACATATATATTAGAAATTAGTTTATTAACAATATCAACAGTCATCTACTAAGTTCTTTTATGTATTGCATTCTTTGTCCTACTAGTTTATTAAACTGGCTCTAGAAACTAATTATTTCTGTCTTGAACATGTTTTCCTTAGCCTGCATTTATTTGATACTCTTCACAGACCACAGTGATTCTTTTTTTTTTTTTTAATATATTTTGTATAGGGTCTATAGTGTCTCACTACACAGATCAGACTCTTAGTGAGCCTCCTATTTTCAGCCTCCTACTTGCTTAGATTACAGGCACGTGCCAGATACCCAGCCTCAATCACCATCTCAGAAAGTCTTGAGGGCAGTGCCAGCCTGGCATGCTGAGGATTGAACCCTGGTCTCTGTGTCTGCCTAAGCAGGCACTTTAACCCACTGAGCTATCTTGCCAGCTCCTGACCACGATGGTTCTAAATGTTAACTCCCATGCAGAGACACTGGAAGTAACACTTGCCACCTTTGCTATTGCTCTTGAGCCTTGTCCCTTCTCCTTAGAAACAATGGAGAAGAAGCTAGTGGAAGAAACAAAGCAGCTGGAGCTCGACCTGAATGACGAGAGGCTGAGATACCAGAACCTCCTGAATGAGTTCAGTCGCCTGGAAGAGCGGTACGATGACCTCAAGGAAGAGATGGCCTTGATGGTGGTGAGTCCAGGCCGTTCCTTGTTCTAAATGAGAAATTATAAACATACACAAAAATAAACAATTAGAAAAGGAGCCTCTGCACATACCACTTACTCACCACCCAGCCCCAGCCAGGGTGGTCTGTTCCTGCCCTACCCACCCTGTCCATCCAGTGGACTGTATTGGTTCTCAGTGGACGCTGGAAAAGATGGAATTTCATCCATAAATACTTCAGGAAAACCAAATACCTATGGTCAAGATAGAATCTAAGGCCATATTGAAACATCAGGATAGTAGGACTTTGTTTTATATATTAAATGTTTCAATATAAAGTTTGCATGTAAAGCAAACATTTATGTAATTATTTCCCCACACTGGGTTTTATTATAATTTCCAGGATAAAGTTTTACAAAATGAAGAGTCAGCCTCTATTAGAAATAAATTAGCTTGTTTCAAGGACTCTGCTACCTATGTCCATGTGCTTTTTTACTTGGAGTAGTTCTGCTTCTCAGTGGACGGATTCCTGAGCTCTGTGCCTCCCTATAGTGTGCCTCAGCAGCTGTTTGTAGCACTGAAAGCTCCAGAAGAGTCACTGTTACTGCCCAAGGAGGGTCAGTCTTGAAGTAGTCTAATGGTGCAAAATGGCCAGAAATGTGCTACAGTACCTCTTTCAGGAAGCAAAGGAATTCAGCATTCACTTCAGATTTGGTTTCCACTCTGACCTTCTTGAGAGAATTCTTTAAATGTGATGTTTAAGCAAGTCAAAACAAAAGAGGTTGTGTAACATAAAAGGCTGTTCTTATCCCTGGGCAGATGAAAAAATCTAGTCTAAAAGAGGTTAAAGAGCTAGTGTAAATCCCACGTTGGGCCACTATTTCTAACTGCTCTGACCTGCTATCATGACAGAGAAAAGAAAAGTAGGAACAGGCAGCACAGCCCTCGCAGTAGGCGAGTCTGTGGACCCTTGCAGCTCTCACTTCCTGTTCTCCACATGTGCTTGCTGGGCACATGTGCTCCTCCACACTCTCACCTGTGTCTTGCTCTAGAGAGCCCACTCTTCCATTTAATGTGCTCTTCCCCAGGCTTGCATTGAGGGCATTTTTACTCACTCTTTTTACCTGGTAGCTATGCCAGCCCTTGTGGTGCACCAGTGTTTCAGTTAGGTTACAACCAAGCTTTACCTCCCACTGGGTGTTTTGAGGTCCTGGGTCCTCAAAATGTTAATAAGTAGTATTGGAAAAGAAAAATGACTCTGGGACCAGATAAATATGTTAACCAATCTAAACAAGTTTTTCTTCCTGCAGAATTTCTTAGATTTTTTTTAATAGCACGTGCCTTGTGAATTACAGAAAATAAAGCAAGAGAATCACAGGTCATTTGTACCACTCTCTAAGCATATTCTGGCGGGGGTCTGCAAGGCTATGGGGCTCTGTGGAAATGGCCACCCCCTTCCACCAGGTATCTAGTCCCAGCTGTGCTCCAAGGATAGTTAATGTTGGTTTCTAATTTTTAGGCCTTCTCCATCACTACCATGTGCCACACACTCTCAGACCTCCTGGGCCTCAAAATGGTCCAAGAAAGGGGAATCTGAGGATGCTTGCTTCCAGCCCACTGCTGCTGGATTAATCTCCTTTCCATCTCCAGATGTAGTCAAGATTTTAGTCTTTCCAGAGAACCCTTGCCAAAAATTGCAAAGAATAATGTTTTGAAAACCTGATTTTATAAAATGGAACAGCTAACAGGTTAATAGATCTTTCTTTAAAGTTCAGGTTGAACTTTGCAGCTGGGTCCTTGGCTAATATTTCATCTCTTCTGCAGTGGAGCACTCAGTGCTGCTATCTAGAGCTCATGGTGCATTTTTCAGTCTACAGACTTTTCAAAAGAAAACTGTGGAGGAAATTTGATAGAGTACAGGGCTTCTCACAGTCTGTGATCTGTGGACCAGAGGGCTCTAATGAGTTAACAGTGTCACTGATTGTCAGAGCTAAGCCTTGGGGCTTATCAGCCTTAGTATAAGAAAGGGAATAGAATTTCGCTCCAAAAATAGGCCATTGTCCAGTTTATAGGCACAAGAAACTGTGATGAAACAATTGACCCGGGGCTAAAGAGCTAACAGCGAAAGTAGAGTGAGGAAAGGGAATTCAGATTGGAGAAGTGTCTAAAGATAATGCCACACTTAAGGAACCCAGCATGTCCACAATGGAATTATTAGTATTGGCAAAGGGAATGGACAGGTTCCGGAGAAGGAATTCTGGGGAAATGACAGGTAAGCAGAAGAAGAAGGTATAGATCTTGAGAAACATGATGACCAAGTATGTGTCCTTGAAATTGTATGAATAACACACAAACAAGGAAACAGAGCCCTAAAAACTTGAACAGGAAGGTCCCTGTCAAGGCAGTTACTGAATTACTGCAGATTCTTCACAGCTGCACCAGGAGTGGTTCACAGGAATGGAATGCTTCTTCCACACTAGACACTCCACTGTACCTGTGCACTGTTCTGTCACACAGAAGCTCCTCAAGACAGATGCGTAACTTCCTTGTAATGATGAACAGAGACCTGTTGAGACTGGGAGAGGGACAGGCAAGTGGCTGAGCTGGAGTCTTACCCAGCTCTCAGCTTCAGATCCTTCATTTATGCTCTGCCCTGGGCCTAGAGATTACATTAAATAACAAGTAGCAGGGCCAGGGACGTAGCCCATAGAGCACTTGCCTCACATGTTCAGCACCTAATCTCAGTCCAGGGAACCCACACCAGAGAGCAGTTTTCCTTCCCTTCAGACATTTAAGTTGTTCTTTGTTTAGTAATAAGTCCATGTGGGGTAAATGAGGAACTTTTTTTTTTTTTCTTGTGGTCTGGTGCTGGGCATGGAACCCATTTGCACATTGCACATGCTAGACAAGTTCTCTACCCTAGTAATATCCCCAGCCCATATCCATTTTAAATAATTTTATTAAAAAATCACTGGGCCGGGCATGGTGGCGCATGCCTGTAATCCCAGCACTTGGGAGGCTGAGGCGGGAGGATCAGTGCGAGTTCGAGACCAGCCTGGGCTACAAAGGTGAGCTCAAGGCCAGCCTGAACTGCATAGCGAGACCCTGTCTCAAAAAAACAAAAAAAATAAAAAAATTAAAAAAATAAAAATAAAAAAAAATAAAAAATCACTGTCCTAGTGTTTATGTAGACCCACCTCTTTTTCTTGATGATACAATAATTTTGTTAAATGTCTCCCCATACAACTGTAGGCTTTTGCTGGAAAGTTTAAGTGACAAGCATTCATAAAAGAGCAGATGTGCCTTTGCCTTTATGTTTGATGATTCTCCATTTTCATGCACAGTTTTGCTTTTGGAGTTTCAGAGGTTTGGGGCTTCCTTATGCATTAGGGACAAGTTGGGCCAGCCTAGTGCTACAACTGTTTGACCTTACTATTCAACATGAACTTGCTGAGCATGAATTTTGTAGCTGTCACATGGCGTAAGTCTCACCTAGCCTCCCAAGTAACCCAGAGGCCCGAGGAGATTTCTTAGAACAGCCTTCTTGCCTCCTGCCTACTGCCTGTCCTTCTCACTGCTTCCTCCAGAGACAGCATAAACTTCATGTGCAGGTGTGGCAGCATGTGAACACCTTTCCCATGTGTGCCCACCTACCATGCAGTACAGTGATCATGCATACTCTTGCATGATTCTCTGAGCTGTCTGTTAAGTTTTGTTTGATCACAACATGAAAGTCATTGCATGGACAGAGTATGCTGCCCATGTGTGACCCCTGCACACCAACCCCACGACAATGTGCACTGGCCAGAATGCATGTAGTGAGGATGTATATACCTGGCCAGTCCCCCATATGAAACTAAGGACCCAAAGGGAACTTTCTAACAATCACAGATAATTTTCCTCCAGTGGTTGATTTTATTGGTATTCTTGTGCTGTGTATGTTATCTTTCTGCCCGCTCCTTGTACGGACTTGGTTGGGACAGCATGGAGCACCTCACTTGGGCATCAGCACAAGTTAGAATGAGTCAAGAGGGCACTTTAAGTTGTCCCTGGCTGAGCCGTGCTATATTTCTTGTATCTGGGTACTTGCCTTGCAGACTGTGCCTAAACCTGGACACAAGAGGACAGACTCCACGCACAGCAGCAATGAATCTGAGTACACCTTTAGCTCCGAGCTTGCAGATGCCGAGGATATTCCATCAAGGACAGAGGTACACGTTAAGACATTTGTCCTTAACAATAGATACAGCCATGCTGTCATTCACAGGGAACATTTCCACCAAGCGACCTGCAGGGGACTGACCAGGTGTGTATACCCTCACTGCATGTATTCTGGCCAGTGCACATCGTGGGGCTTGCGTGCAGGGGTTGCACCTGCTAGCACAGGCTTTACCACGGAGCAATAGTCTCAGGCCCACCTTGCAGTTTTGAGCATAATTTTCATGGAGATGGCTACTTTGAGGATTCCCTTTTATGCCTTAACATGTTCACAGAAAATATAGGCTGTGAGGAATTTATTTCATAAAGAGGTAAATTCTTTTAAAAGTAATTCTTAAAAATGATGCCCAGAAAAAAAAAAAAAAAAAAAAAAAAAAAAAATGCTCAGGTGTGTCTTCTCTTGCAATTGCAAAAATACTCCACTGGGTATCTTTTTCCATCTTTTTTTTTTTTTTTTTTTTTGTCAACTGGTGTATTATTATGGGTGTCACTCTTAAACACTGGGTTTTTTGAGCTTAGTGGTATGCATTTAAATTTTAATAAAACAGCTAAATTGCCCTTTTCAGAGGTTTATTTTTGTGTCCACCAGTATCATAGTCATGCTGATAACATGGGGCATTAGTCTTTGCCAGCCTCCTAAGGGAGAGCAGTATCTCTGTGTTTAATTTGCCTTTCTCCAGTTGTTAACAAGGGGAAGTGTGTGTCTATATTCACTCTCTTCAGGTGTGGACACTCCTCTGTGGATTTACCTGTCTACCCTTTCCTTAGTGGCTTGCCTTGACTCTTGTGATTTCTGGGATCTAGGAGCTTGTTGAGAAGAAGGTGCCTCTGGACATGTCACTGTTCCTCAAGCTGCAGAAGCGGGTCACAGAGCTGGAGCAGGAGAAGCAGGTGATGCAGGACGAGCTGGACCGCAAGGAGGAGCAGGTGCTGCGTAGCAAAGCAAAGGTGTGTCCTGCCCCACCCCGTGTACTATGGAGGGCCCCACAGGAGGAGCTTTTTGTTCCCATGCCATCGCTTCCATGCTTTGGTCTAGTAGTTTGGTTAAAGACTAAACCTTTTTCACCATTTCTGTACAACAAGTAACAGTTGTAAGAGTAAAAACGTGGCAAAATATAAAGTTCTTACTTTATGCTTTCCCCAGGAAGAAGAAAGACCACAGATCAGAGGTGCAGAACTGGAATATGAGTCCCTCAAGGTAATGGGAAACTTCTGGCCAGGACTTTGGCTATCTGGTTTTGCAGAAGACCTTTGCAGACTCTGTCTCTCTCATAGAAGCCCTTAGATCCCTTAGATGGGGCTTTTCCAAGAAGCCCAATAAAAGAGTTCTTTAGAATTACAGCTAGCCTTCATGGCTTCCTCTCATAAATTCTGTTTCAGTCACACCAAAGTCAAGGCTCTGAGAACAGAAGAAGTAGCTTCCTTTTGAGGGCATAGTAACCTAGACTTAGATGCACCATCTGCTGCCATTGAAACCTAACTGTATAATAGGGGACAGACCAGGGGCACAGGGAGCAGTCTGCTCTACAGGCCCCCTGCCTCGTATGCATGGGGACAAATAAAGGCCTCTGTGTGCTGTGATTGAAGCCCAGAGTCACAGAATATTAGATACCTGGTTCTCAAAACTTTGGCCCTTGGCCCTTGGGATCCACTTTGCTTGGTAAAGCACACTTGGGGCTCCACACTACTAGGCCTATTGAGTCATAGCTTCTGGCAGCAGATCTCAGCACCCTGAAAGATAATAAGAACTCAAGGTGATTCTGCTGCACATGAAAGGTTATGTGGTTTTTACTACAGAAGTGGGCAGCAGAACTCTGATTGTGGTGACAGGAGATGGGTCAGGAGTGCGCTGTTGTCATCATGACATAATTGATCAGTTTAGGTAGCAATGGTTACCTTTTTTTTCTTTTTGTATTTTTGAGACAGAATCTTACCATGAAGTTCATGTTTTCCTTGAGTTCATCTTGTAGGTCAGGCTGCTGTCAAACTCACAAGGATCTTGCTGACCAGTCTCCCAAGTGCTGGAATTACAGGCACGCTGCACCACACCCAGCAATTACATTTTCGTAGAAAGGAATCTTTTAGTAGTCTTGATGTATTTCAAAAGACCTACTATGGCGCCGCAAACCCGAGATTATTTCTTTTGGAGGAATAATAAATATAAGTGCCTCGCTTCCACTGCCATTATCTATGTTGTGCTGCCTGAGGCACCACAGTGCTTTTCTAAGATAAACTCACGTGCCTGTCTACTGGGTGCTTCCCAACTGGTGCCTTGTGACACTGTATTTTGGTGTCCCTGCCATTCCATCCTGGGTTCCTGCCGCTGTGGTGTGCATGGCATGTGGAGTGGGCTGGCTGCACACATGAGGATGTGGTATGTGGCTGTGCCAAGGGTGTGGGCCCCTATGTCACCCAGAGAAGTTGGAAGAGGTGGTACTCAGTCTTCCCATTCCCAATTATGTAACACAGGAAGAAGTTAGGAAAACATACTGCATATTGTCATTGAAACACTGGAGGGAACTTCTGTCAGTTTAGACGATGTAGTAAATTTTTTTAAAATTATAAGTTAAAACCTTAAAATTTCTGTGTTAGAACTGAGGCCACTACTAAAGATGCCACAATGCCAGCCATCTGGCTTGTTTCTGGATACATCCTGACCTGGATGCTTGGCCCTGCCCGGGTGTGTATGTGCACACAGACCTGGGTCACTCAGGACTGGCTGAATACACCCATGGGAGGCAGCAGGCTCCCTGGGCTGCCAGTACTTGCTGAGCAGGCCAGATATGTCATGATGCTGGAATTGCTGTTAGTGATGTGAGCTGCATTAGCCTTGCTCCACTCAACTCCCCTTTGAGGCAGGCGCCTTCCATGTGCAGAGCAGTTCCCAGCAGACCTAGGGGCCCCTCGTCGTAGAGTTCTGGTGTCTTCTTCCAGCAGAGCTGCATGTGGGGAAGTCAAGCTTCCCAATGGAAAGGTGACAACAGTGGACTTTTCTTCATCTATTCATTCAGCGCCAAGAACTGGAGTCAGAAAACAAAAAACTGAAAAATGAGCTCAATGAGCTACGCAAGGCGCTCAGTGAGAAGAGCGCCCCAGAAGTGACTGCTCCAGGTGCGCCGGCCTACCGCGTTCTGATGGAGCAGCTGACCACAGTGAGTGAGGAGCTGGATGTCCGCAAGGAGGAGGTCCTCATCCTGAGGTCCCAGCTGGTGAGCCAGAAGGAGGCTGTGCAGCCAAAGGTGAGCACAGTGCACGTGCAGCAAGTGGACTGGGAGCTGGGCCTCCACTCCTCACCTTTTGCTCTGGCCTGAGAGAGCAGACACATAATGTTCACTCTGATTGAGGGCTCCGATTTTTTTTTTAAATATTGCAATATTACCTGAAGTAGAGACAGCTCAGAAGAGCACTCTCCATTGTGGCTCGGCCATGTAGGGTCACTTGTACCAGGGTGCTCTCCAGTGGTCCTCAAGGCTGTGCTTATTTCCTCTGGAGATTGTTGGACAAGAAGAGGGCGCCAGGGGGACAGAAGGAGGGCCTCAGGGAAGGCAGTAGCATTATGGGCAAAGTATGATGCAGGCAAGTATGAAAGTGCCACGGCGAAGCCCAGCATTTTTGAAATTTAACATATATATGGTATAATTATAGTTATAGATTATCAAAAAAAAGAAAGATTCCTACTTCTTGTTCCTAGATGACAAGTTGATAGTCTCTTATTTACAAATAATAATTGTACATATTTGAGAAGAAACTGTAGGAAAAGGAAACTGAAGCAAGTGGCTTAGCAGTCAAGCTGACAGGGCACACAGTTTTGGTGTCACACATGCTCCCCCCCCATGTGCCCTCCCTGCTTGTAATGGCCAGTCCCTCCTTAGCCAGCTCCCAGGCTACATGTGGCATCAGCCTTGTCCCCTTCTCAAACAGTACCTACCACACTAAGGAGACTTCCAGACATCTCAGCGATATTTGTCCCTCCTAACTTCCACTTTACATGCAGTGCTGGCAATGCCCAGAGAGCAGCTGGGTCAGGTTCATCTGCTCCACTGCCAAACCATGGGCACATTCCACCTGGACCAGCATCCTCCTAGTGGATGTGACTGGAACTCACACAGGCACAGGACACAAGTTCACCCAGGCTCACTACCAGGAGGGACATTCTTTGACATATTCAAAACTGTTATAAAACTGAAACACTCCATCAACTTGAGAAAGAATTGTAGGTGTTTGTCCCTAAGAAATAAAAGGCACCATCACGTAACTACAAATTATTGTCTGTTATATCTTGGTTACATGTTTTCTTTACAGGCTTAGCTTTAGGAGAAAAAATTCATGGTATTTATTTATTTATTTATTTATTTGGTACAGTGTCTCACTACATAGCTCATACTCATAGTGATCCTCCTGTCTCAGCCTCCCCTGTGCTGAGATTATAGGCATGTGCCACCATGCCAGGTCTCAGTGACTAGCACAGCATGTGGTACCAGGGACCAATTGCCAAGCTATCTGGCAGCCCCTGATGGTTGTTTTTAAATTATCTTTTATCTTGATTTCTGTTTTGTTTTGTTTTTTTCTTCTGGTACTGGGGAGTGAACTCAGGACCTTGCACTTGCCAGGCAGGTGCTTATGCAGTTGAGCTATCTCCCCAACCCAGCTTTTATCTCATTATAGTAGCATTCATTGCTGAAATTTATTCATGGAACTAAAGATATGTTGTTTTCTCCATTTGTGCTTGCTAACTTGTGATTTTCAGGATGACAAGGTATGAAGTTTTCAGTTTTTATTAAGTACTTCTATTTAATCCTTTGATTTACAGGCCCGCTGCCCCAGTATATGCAGCCGATACTTGCTTACCACCGAGTCTGACTTGTTACATGCAAGTTAATTTTCTATTTGAGTCCCATCCTCTTTTGATACCAGTAGGAGAAACAGCAATTTCCATGGGTGCCAATCTGGATCATTGCAAGTTCCCCATGGCTTCTAGCTCATTGTCTGCACTGCGACTTTGCAATAGCTGTAGGGCCACGTGCGAGGAGAGAGCCCTTCGCTGAGGTGCTTCCTCAGGCACAGATGCCCCTGACTCCCCTCAGCCTTTGCATCTCCATGCATGCAGCCTCCATTGCTGGGTTGAAAACAGATTCTGATGAGATTACAGAGTCATATTTCTGTTTCAGCAGCTCTGGAGACAGAAGCTAGGGCCTTGCATGCGTTAGGCAAGCCTTTTGCCACTGAGCTACATCCCTAGCCTGTTTGCCTATAAGACACAGTCTTGCTAAGTTGCTGAGGCTGGCCTCAAATTTGCAACCTTCCTGCCTCATCCTACCACGTATCTGGTGTGACAGGCATGTACTATGGTGCCTGGCTCTATTGCATCTTCTCTGAGCTACTGGGTGAAAGATCCTGCTGGGATTTCCATGCATGTTGCATTGTGCAGTATTTCAGAGCTTCTGCTCTCCAAGTGGGAGGAATCAAACTCCCAAACTCTGAGCAGTGAGTCAGAAGTTTCCTAGCACTGTGGTCCCAATCCAGGTACATCCCCATTTCCACATCTGAGCTAAAGTAGTCAAAAGCTGGCTGCTTAGTCCCTAGGAGAATAGCATAAAGGAAGCCTAGTTTTCCCTTGTACTAGCGAATTAGATGAAGTTTTCTAGTTTTCCAAATCTCACAGTCAGTCTCTGTGCCCTCAGATGTTAGAGCAGGCAGGTAGCATTATTTGCTGTAGAAACTTGTGTCTTTGAAAGATGATTTATGGGTCTTAAAAATTTGAGTATTACCCTTGGTGGAATAGAAAGATTTTTTCCTCTTAGAGAAAGAGGGAAAAGAAATGTATAGAAATATTTATAAAGATACAGTTAAATGTTACATGGACATTTATGAGAAAGATTTTTTTAAATTCAGTAAAACAGCTTTTTATTAATAATTGTTATCAGGCTATCTTATCTTGCTCTACAGGATACATTTATAAGTCCACAGAAGGACAATATTAGGAGACTTTTGCTTTTTATGCACACCAAAAATCAAAACACGCTACCTTAGAACTGGTCTATAAGGTCATGATGCTTGGATAGACTGTGAAGTCCATTTCATGGTGAACTGCAAAAGAGATGTGGGCAAAGGGTCAGGCATACCCTGCTCAAACAAGCCAAATGGGCTGTTGGGTTCTAAAGCGAGTTATCATTTATAAGCTGACCTGCTCTACCGAGTTAGAAAGTACCTAAATGGAAGCACAATTTTGAAACTACACCGATGGAAGCAAATTAAACTAATAAGGAAAAAATTAATTTAAAAACATTAGCAAAACTATGTTCGCAAGAACTCTTCCTGTATCAGATCACTAGTAATTCTGACCTATTCAATATTCACTCAGAAGCTTACATTCCATGCTGCATTATAGCAGAGAGGAAAAAGAAATGGTAGCAGATGGTAGATACTGAAAAGAAGCTAAATCTATCCCTTTGTATATATTATGTGAAGGGAAATGCTTTGAATTTTGCTAAAGCATATCATTTGAAAATGTACTTCCTATGTACTATTTAGCTTTGTGTCCAATTTTCTGTGTTTACTTAGGTGTCCATTTCCTTTTTACTGACCAGCAAGTAGAAGAAAGTGCAGTGTTGTTCTTTCCCTTCGGTTGCTGTGCAGTTATTGTCCTAATAATGTTGTGTGTCCACATGCACATATGCACCTCTCATGTTTTGCTCATGTGGTGACAAAGGCCCCAGCAGTGCTCAGACATTGTGCTGCACCCTGTGGGAGCATGAGGGTGTTCTCAGAAGGGGGCAGCATGTGTCCCAGGCATCAGGCCCTGGTGGGGTGTAGGTGTGGAGAGCAGACACCTGCCCTACGGAGGAGGCTGTGCGGCCTGTGGTCCAGGGACTGAGTTGAGTCTCACTGTGGGAATGTGTCCATTTCGCTTTCAGAATACAATGACAGATTCTACAATACTTTTGGAAGATGTACAAAAAATGAAAGATAAAGGTGAAATTGCACAAGCATACATTGGTTTGAAGGAAACAAATAGGTAAGTTTATTCTTCTTTTATTCATTTTGGTTTGTCTTGCTCTTTATCGTTTCACAGTAAGTCATTGTATTTATTCATTGCTGTGCTACACACCAGCTGATCTTCAGAGAGAATCCAAAGTTTCCAATATGATCCCAGTAAAATCCCATTTATCATACTAGGGAATTTTGTGGATGAGAAGTATCAGAGGTGATGCTACTTCCATTAAGGGAAGATATTTCTGTATACTTAGGGGCTTAGCTATGTGGTGCTGCCTTGAGAAGAAATCCTTTGCTTAGTGTGGGCTGCTTGGCGAGTCCTTTTCATGGTGTGGGCAGTTCTTCAGGACAGCCATAGGAAGGCTTAACGGTATCAGCAGTTGGCCCTCATGTGAAGAGAAGTGACAGGGTGTCCACCCTGAATGCGCCTGATCTCATCTGATCTTGGGAGCAAAGCAGGGTCGGGCCTGGTTGATACCTGGATGAGAGAGGTGCTGGAGTACATGAAGTTACAGCAGCGGGGGTCTTACAGTTTTGAGGAATTCCATGGCTTATCCTGTGGGAGAGTGAAGGCTCACATTGTCTGCCTGCTGCCTCCCACTTCCTAACAGAAGTGGAGCGCCAGCAGCTCTGAACACAGGACCTCATGCTGCCCTGTTCTCAGCACACAGAGCAGCGAGGGCCACAGAAATACGGTGCTAAAGTTGTGCGTTATCTGTGTAGGGACAGCGTGCATGAGGATACACATGCAGAAATACCTCGCTAACTGAAGGTGTCTGCCATGCAAAAAGTATTGCACTTCTAACATATTACATGGACAGGGGTGGAGAATGCTTGTAGAAGTATATGGTTAAACTAAAATTTTAATTTGTGAATATAAATTAACAGCATGCCTTTCTTTACATCTTAAGAATGTTATTATGAAAGAGCTGTATTGCACTCCTCGTCCACCCACTTGGCATCTGATCATGAGGCAGGCATGGGGTGCCCACTTCCAGCCATGCTTTGTGCCGAACACTAGGAGCACAGCAGAAAGGGTGGATGCAGCCTCTGCCTTCCCAGCGGTAGCAAGCTGCTGGGCAGACTCAGAAGGTCTTGCATCTTTTTCCAAAGATAGAGGTAGCCATTAGGCAGTTTTTAGTAGAAGGGGGATGTGATGAGATTTGAATGGCAGAAAGGTAGCCCTGGCTGTTACATTAGAGAACAGTTCATGACAGAATCAGATTGAAAACATAAAGACGAGTAAGAGGCTTTCCCTGTAATCCAGTGACAGGCTTATGGCAGGTGGGCCTGAGAGAATGGGGCTTTCTGAGAGATACATAGAAAGATGAGGGCACAGCCTTGCAGTGGCTGTTCTGTGTGGGCGAGGGTGAGGAAGCCCTTTCTAGAACAGCAAGTACAGAATAGTGTTGGTAATGTGAACACCCTAAACACAAGGAGCCAGGAAGACATCCAAGCAAAGAATCCATCGGCTAGATCTGTAGCCAGAAGAGGTGTGTGGGCTAAGGTAGACATGTTTAAATTATCACAGTATAATAAAACCACCAAAACTTCGACAGAGATGAACTCTCAGGAGAGAGTAGTAGGAAGTAGAAGAAAGTTCCCTTAAATTTGTGTCCTGTAAACCAAGTGAGAATAAGGCTGGGCTCTGCGTCCAGATGTGGGGGTGCCACTGCCTCCTCTTCTTCCTCCCCCTCCTTCTCCCTCTCCACTTCTTCTCCCCCTCCTCCTCTTCCCTTCCTCTTCCTCCTCCACCATCTCCCTGGCCTCCATCGTCCTCAATGTGGGCATGGCAGGCCCTGGGGGTGCTGGACAAGGAGCTTAGAAGGACTTTTTTTTTTTTTTTTTTTTTTTGGCTGGCTCAGGCTGCCTTAAGGGTGGGTCTGGGGACCAAACTGGACAAGAAGCTTAGCATACTCTCAGAAAATACTATTTATGAAAACCGTTGTCTGTTCTCCATTGCCATTAATTACACTACTTTTAGCAAACCGTAACATATCTCCAATGCTAAAGGCAATTTCACCAAATCTTAAAATGTTTGAAAAATATTTTTAAATCATGTTACAGAAGCTGGGAACTTTGAATGTGTTCCTTTTTATGTTACTTCTGTAAGAACTTTTTAAATAAGTCAGCCGGGCATGGTGGCTCACGCCTGTAATCCCAGCACTTGGGAGGCTGAGGCAGGAGGATCAGTGCAAGTTCAAGACCAGCCTGGGCTACAAAGTGAGCTCAAGGCCAGCCTCAACTGCATAGCGAGACCCTGTCTCAAAAAGAAAAAAAAAAAGAAGTCAAGTTTTACTGAACTAAAGAAAGTTCTTCCTCAAAAGATTTAACCTCCACTTTCAACTCCATGGTGAAGATCAACAGAGGAAGGGCTGGGTGTGGTGGTGCATGCCTGTAATCCCAGCGCTCTGAGGAGGCTGAGGCAGGAGGATCGATGTGAATTCGAGACCAGCCTGGGCTACAGACATGAGCTCAAGACCAGCCTGAACTGCATAGCAAGACCCTGTCTCAAAAAGACAAAACAAAAAACAAAAACAAAAAACCAGAGGAAGATGGTGGCTAGCACCTTCACTCCCTCCGTGCCATCCCCATTATCCCAGGCCTACATCCAGCATGCAGGATGAAAGACAGCCTCATGGGCTTCCTCAGTCCTTCCTCATTTTTTCTAGAGAAGTGTTTTGCTCTAATTTCTGCTTACTTGCATGTGATGTTATGTATCCATTTAAAACAAGTAACTAGAAATGATTCCCACGGTAATGGCTTAGTCATGTGTAATTAATAGACGCATTCTTGCTCACACTGTAAGATACCATGTGCTGCTCCTGGCCATCATCATCTCACCACCACCTGTACCCTTGTGTTTGTTGTTTTTCCTTCCACATGGAGACCATCTGCTCTGGATTGCCATGAGTTGAATGAGGACGGAGAGCTGTGGCTGGTTTATGAAGGGTTAAAACAAGCCAACAGGTTATGTTCATCACCTCACATGGAATGTGCGTCATGCGCTGCTCTCTTACTAACACCGGCTTCGTGACTTTTAACTCCTGGTTCTTGTGCTCCAATTACCTTCCTGCATAACTTCCTTTCAGTAAAACTTAGAGCGCTCAGCCAGACACCTTCTGAAAACCTTCTCCATGAATAGATATCATTAAGGCCAAAACTGCTTAATGGTGAATACAACAATTACTTCCCCAGGAAATGGTGCTGTCCAGAGTTTTTGAATATCTAAAAATTATTTCTCTCTTAAAGTTGATAGGAAAACACTCTTTCAGCTAGAGCACAAGTTACTGACATAGGGTCCTAAGGATCAGTCCTTAGGTAGCAGCTGCTTGCTTGTCCTAAAGGTCTCCTGTAGGCCCATGTGCCAAAGGCAGTGTGACCACCTTCTCATGCATGCCAATGCTGCCTGAGAGCATGGTTGCATGTGTGGTGTGGCATTCTGTGTGGTTATTGGCAAATTCAGGTATAAGAAGCCAGTCAGGTTCCTTGTACATTTACCATGCAGGAAAACTACCATACTCCACACATTTTGTAGGTTTCAGGGAAGAAAGCAAAATTGAACACCAGCGTCTTTCTAATAGATACTCATCTGCTTGTGACTCTGGTACCTCAACTACAGTTTAATGATTAAAACACAAAAACATTTCATGTGCTGTCTGTTCAGGGGTCTTCTGCTTGCTCTTCTATGTTCTAACCCTAAGCCACTGTCATTCACTTTGTACTGTTACTGGTTCAAACTCCTTTAAAATTGTGCAATCAGTACAATATTTCTAATCTGCGCTTCACAGTTGGCTGGCATCAGTAACTTTTCCCCTGCAGCTGGCAGCCAAAGCAACTAGAGTAAAAGAATGATTTTCTCTCTTTACACTGGTTAATTCCCAGCCATGGCTTTGCTTTGTGTCTGGGAGTGAGAATAAGGGTGGGTGTGTGACAAAGGGGAGCCGCATGGAGCCCGGGCCCCCCACTGCTGTCCTGCTCTACTGTGGGCGCAGCTGTTGTCCTGTTTCTCTGTCCTAAGCCATGTCTTGTTAGGTTCCATTACTAAAGTGTAAGTTTATGGGGAAAGAGAATATGAGATAGATAGATAGATAGATAGATAGATAGATAGATAGATAGATAGATAGCAGAACTTCCTCAACTGGGGTAAATTTGTATGCATTCCATTGTAGCGCTCAGCTTTTCTATCCTTCAGAGATGAGTAGATTGCCCTGTCCCTGGAATTAGTAATGGTCTTCCTTGAAGGCAGATTTCATTAATAAGGAGGTGATGATCTTGCTCTTTATACTGCAGTTATTTTGTGGCAGTGATACTGACTTTGCCAGCTTAGATGCTAGCTTATAAATGTAGAAAGCCAGACTACAGTTATGTCTGAATTTTTAAAGTTGTCATTTCCTATGAACTTTTCAAAGGTACTAAAACCCTTACATTTCTGGAGGATCTTAGAACTTTATACCCTTTAGAAAGTGTAGATGCAAGAGTATTTGTCTGATTCTTTGACCCCAATTTGAGTTTTTTACTTCAGTGACATCAGAAGATGCATGAGTACTTTTCCTACTCTAGCAAGGGAGCATGAGGCCTCACACCTGCTGGGCAAGGACTTGGGGTGTCCCCTCCCCTTCTTACTGGTGTGGCTCCCTCGCAGACTCCTGGAGTCGCAGCTGCAGTCACAGAAAAGGAGCCACGAGAATGAGGCCGAGGCCCTCCGTGGGGAGATCCAGAGCCTGAAGGAGGAGAATAACCGACAGCAACAACTGCTGGCTCAGAACCTGCAGCTGCCCCCAGAGGCCCGCATCGAGGCCAGCCTGCAGCACGAGATCACCCGGCTGACCAATGAGAACCTGGTGAGGAGGGCACAGCCCTGCTGGGACTGCTGGTTTCCTGGTGGTGGGTTCCCTGCTCCACAGTTGGCACCCCCTACTCTTGCTGAAGCAGGAAGGAGAATGGGAATGTGTGGTCTGAGTGCTAACCTGGGTGGGGGGCTCAGAGACCCCAGGCCCCGAGCTGGGCTTCCAGTGGTCCTAGGCCCATGAAATCCATTCCCTTCATCAGCTGCACACTCAGGCTCTGCCCTCTCAGAAGGCTTCTTACTGATTATCACAACAGAGACCGGGGATAACTGTGTTTCAGTCTGGTTCCTAGGCAGCGTGAGGCCAGACCAGTCTCTGCCCCTTGTGGACAATAGGTTGCTGCTGTGGTTGGCACACCAAGCAGGAGCTTTAGTCAACACTGGTAGGACAAAAAATGCACATTTTTACCCATCCAGGCAGTGCTTAGACCATCAGTGAGGATGTTTTCCCTTGCCAGATTCTCACTGGCATGGAATCTTTTTCTTTTTTTTCTTCCTTTTCCCTTTCTTCTATTTTTTAACTGAAAAATTTCCAAGCTCTCTCTTTCTCAGTAATATGATAGCTTGTATTGTAGATTTGTAGTTTTAAATGTCTTTTAAGTTTGACAGATATAGTTACTGCAGTAAAAATCATTGGATAATTATAATTCTACATGTCTATGTAATATCTATAATGTAGGAACAGCCTGATTTTGAGAAAGTTGTTTGTATAATAGGTGACTTATGCCTTTTTTATATATTGTTTTTAAAGACCTATAATAAGGTAGTTAGAATTTTTCCAAAGATTTAATTATCAGAAAAATTGACATTATTCTGGGATGATCACTGGTACACAAGTAGTAGTTCTCTTGGGTCATTCACTTGGTGTTCTGTTCACAGATATCTCTGTGCCAGGCTCCCTGGTGGGGTTGGGTATTTGAACTTTTTCCAAGTGATGGGGGAACCTTCTGCATCATAAAACACTTTTGGAATGGTGTTTCATTATGTTCGCATATATTGTTGCTTCCATTAAACTAACAATGCTCTGATGACTAAGAAATGATAAATGGCCTGAATCACAATATTAACTCATCATTGTTCAGATTCTGTGCTCATAAGTGATTGTCTGGAAACCTCAGGCCCTTGATGGGGTCCATGGTGGACCTGTAAGTGCCATGGTGGCTGTTCCCAAGACTAAAGTGAAGGACTGAGTGTCTGTATTCCTAATATTTTGTCAGTTTTTCATAGCTAACATGGAAGTACAGCAAGACTCTGTATTCTAAGTTGGAAGAGTCTGGTGTATGAGTTTGAGTTCGGGGAACCCTTTACAGATCATCCATTTCTCCCATTATACTGACTACTAATTCGAGAGCACGGATGCAAACTTTAGTACATGAAATGATCTACTTTTTCAAACTCGTGGCTTCTCAGTTTGCATGTGCATTTCCTTATAAGGTACTTGGCAGAATATTAAGGCAGCCCAGATCTGAGTGTTCCTGGAAATTTTGCGTTGCATAACATCTACCACCTACCCAGTGCCACCCAGAACAGACATGGTAGGTTTTCTGCCTCCTCCTGAGCAGGCATCCCCCACAGCACCCCTTCAGGGAGGGCAGGTGCAGTAGCACAAGCTGTTCCCACCCTTGTCGTGCCACTGCAGCCCACAAGGTACAGCAGCTCAAGTGCATGAGAGCAGGCAGGGCCTAGAGTCAAAGGGCAGGAAGCTGAGACCCAAGGCACAGCCCCGTCAGAGTGTGGACGCCCGTGCTGTGTATCGACTGAGTATGTGTCCTGACTGATGCCTGTTCCCCATGAGGGTGCAAAAAATATTTGTAACTATAGAGTGAAAGCCATCTACACTAGGGAAAGAAGGTAATGGTAGGTGACAAGTCTGTGCCTTTAAATGGGTAATTTCATTGCTTGTGTTCTGTAGTATTTTTTAATTGGTTTTGCTGAGAGGTTGCCTTCCCTCAAAGACAAGAAAACAAATACCCATTGTGCCTATTTTTTCAGTATTTTGAGGAATTATATGCAGATGACCCTAAGAAGTATCAGTCATACCGGATTTCACTTTACAGACGGGTGATTGTATGTAAAGCCAGTGTTTCTCTTTGTCTTCCTGCTCTTCCTCACCTCTGTAACTGAAGAGCACACTGCTGCCCACTCTCCCCAAAGTCTTCCAAAGCTCACATACGTGTTTCTCCTCACAGCTCTCACATAGCCAGCAGCGCCACCTCTGTCGGTGTCTACCTCCGTTGTCCTGCTTGGCTTGTTATTAACACCAGGCTTACAGTGTGATGGAAGCCAATGTGTTTTAAAGATGAGCTGAAATCAAGAGAAGCAGCTTACCCTTTCATTAGAAATGATTCCCATCATATCACGGGTCTGGTGTCCAAATCCACTTGTATTTGCACTGGAGGACAATGCATGTTGCTGTTAGAAGCATTTTCTTCTCCCACCCTGAATGACAGCCACAGACACCCTGGTTCACCTCCCTCTGAGCTCCTGGTCTCTGCTCGTCCACTTCCCTCTTAATGAGGTGTAAGTGCTTATCCTTTGTGACAGTCCTTTGCCAGAGTCGGTGATCACAGATCCCTGTTTTTATTTTTCTGCAGTGCACATTCATGTTTACGCCTTTTTTCTCTGTGTCAAAGCAAGTTTCGTGAGTGATTCATGCAGGTACTTTAGCTTTTTGCCCAAGAAGAGACCACTTTTTATCCCTTTCTCATTATTTCCTCTGCTTACCTTTTAAATCCTAAAATTTCTTAAGCTTCAAAGCTAAGGTTAGCATCTCCAAGGAGTGTGTCTCATGGAGACCGTGCCTCATGTATATATGTCAGTGCTACCTAAGTCCAAGCACCCCAAATGCTTCCAAGAAAGCCTTTGTTGCTCTCACCAAAATTCATTTTTGCCCAGTTCCCTTTATAAAAGAATCGTTCTGCTGGAGAAACAGTGGATTCATGCATGCAGTGGTATGCCTGAGTGTGACTGCCAGAAAGGACTCCAGCCAGCCTCAGCCATCACACTGAAGAGCATTTTAACTGCACCGTGTGCTCTAACCTTTGGCTTTCTTCATAGCTCTTCCTCCCTTGCCTGCCAGTCTTAGCCAGGTGGTGGCTCCACCAGAGAGCTTTTCTGGAGCTTTTGTGTAAAACTAACAGTGATACTTATGTGATTCTGTGTCTTCTTTCCCTTGATGCATTTCTGAAGGCCTACTTTGAATTTTCTGTATATTTCTCATTTTAATCTGTAGGATTTGATGGAACAACTGGAAAAGCAGGATAAGACTGTCCGGAAACTGAAAAAACAGCTCAAAGTATTTGCCAAAAAGATTGGTGAACTAGAAGGTATTTAAAAATGTTTTTCTGACAGTTGCTAAATGTTGTTTTGTGTTCCTGTGCTAGTGGCCAAGTGGAAGTTTATGTAGAAATGTTAGGAATAATAAAAATGACTGGGCAAGGCCAACCTCTGTAGAGTCTAAATGTTCCCTTGTAGGTGAAGGAAAATCTTCTCTCCTGCTAATAGTAACTACCAAACGGAAGACATTCATTCAGCCAACATCTAAGGTGAATCTTCTCTGTGTTATACCATGCTGTGGCATGACAATTAGGAGCATGGATTCTGGTGGCAATGCTTCTTAGAGTCAAATCTTAGCTCTTCCCTTACTAATTCTATGATGCTGAGCAAGTTCCTAACCCTCTCTCTGCATCAGTTTTTCCACCTGTCATATGGGAAGGATTGATGTCTATTGGATAGGGATCACAAGGGCTCAGTGAGTTAATGTAGGTAACACACTCTGAATCATCCCTCATAATAGTAAGTACAAGTTAGTGGCTAGTAGTAGCTGTCCTTATTAAAGGTATGAAGAAGGATACAGTAGAGTCCTCAGAGAACTCACAACCTAATGGAGAAAAGTGAAATAAAGAAGAAAATAGAAATTATAATTGTAAGAGAGTAAGATTTTTTTAAATATCTCATGATTTCCATATGATAGGAAGACCTTTGAGAAATCATCAAGGATCAGATGTTGTAGTTGTCATGAGTGAGCAAGTCAGTGCATCTTCTAGTCCATTTTGTTCCTCTGATGTCCTGCCAAGGCCAGCTGGAGATGGGCTTCAGCCAGACCCCAGGCTTTCCCTGCTCCCTTCTCGCTGCTGACACTGTAGAGCTCAATCACAGAGATAGAATTGCCCTGAGAGCTGTGTGAGCTCTCTCGCAGGCCAAAATACATACTGTTCAGCTGGCCACCTGCCTTCCTTTTTAAAGAATCATTCACTCATTCACTCACTCATTCATTCATTCATTCATTTGGTACACTATCTCCCTATGCATCTCAGACTTGTAGTGATCCAGATTACAGGCATGGACCACCATGCCTAGTTGTGGTGGCTGGCTTGGTGTGGGGCCTGCATGGCATGTGGTACCAGGATCAAACCTGAGTCCTTGCATTTTCCAGGCAGGAGCTTAGACCGCTGCTGAGCTGTCTCCCTGGCCCCCTACCTTACTTTCTGACATCACTCTGCATAGTTCTCACTTAACACCAGGGTGAGGACCCTTTTCCCTGTCATTGGGTGCTGCAGAGTGCCCCTGTGATTCATGCCAAATGAGGCTGCTCCACACACTGGCCCTGTCATGATTCCCCTTGCTCATTGGCCTGCCCACATGCTGCTCTTCCTTAAAGACCAGGATCACATGTGGCATGTTCAAGAGTGGCTTCTCCCTCTCATCCAGCCCTCTGGCCACCTGGCTCACTTCTGTGGCCTTCATCATGTTGTATTTTAGAGGCTTTCCCACTTGAATAGCTGGCTTCCATAACAGACTGAGCTTCTGTCCATAGGAATATTTCTCACGTCTTATTTTTGTGGCAGTTAGCTTTAGGTCTGGCTATCATAAGCCTCCCCTGAATATGGGTGACTAAACAAACTTCAGAAATATTTAGAATATGGCAATGTGGATGCTTACTGAGGGGTATTACTCCCTCAGATGTGCAAATTCTGAAGTATTTGTTTACAAATCACAGCCCTGTTGTGTATGTGACCCCGGTACTACATGATCCATACACCATGCTACCCTCATTCACTTAACAGATCACAGGCATGCACAAGCGGAGTGCCCAAGCACTGGCAGAGCTCAAAACCCTCTTATACAGAAAGCTTTCTCCACTAACCCATGTGCTCACTATGATAATCACATAACAAAAAACTTACTGAAAAACTGACTTATAGGGTATAAACTTGTGATATTATTTGTTCAGGTCCTAGTAGTATAGATAAAAAGAAAAGCCATTTATTTGTTTTGTTTCTGTGATTATATTTTTAAATTGAAGAAATATATTGTATTTCAAGATATTATTAATTTTAAGCCTTTCAAAAAAGTCTTATCAGCTAAACAACCATGACAGCTATCAAGCTAAAAGTAGCATTTTTTTTTTTTTTTTTTGTCTTTTTTTTGAGACAGGGTCTCACTATGCAGTTGAGGCTGGCCTTGAGCTCACCTTTGTAGCCCAGGCTGGTGTCAAACTCGCACTGATCCTCCTGCCTCAGCCTCCCAAGTGCTGGGATTACAGGCATGCGCCACCATGTAAAAGTAGGATTTAAGAAGGCAGTTGTTAGATTAAACCAAAAAAACAAAAGACATAACGGCTGTTAACAAAGGTTACATTTTGCATGCTAGGAGCAGGGCACTGGCTGAAAGGGTATCGCTCCCGGGTGGGCATGGAAGCCACAGGATTCTCATGTACATCTGTTTTCCTTGCTGGGCTCCTGGTGTGCAGGAAGTGATGGCAAGGTTGTACAGTGAAGTCCTTTCCCTGAAGGAAGGTGTATGTGTGCATTTCTGTGAGAGTGCTGTAACACGTGCAAATCCATGTCGTTAGAATAGCATGGCTCTCCCTCCTCCTGTGGGCTGCATTTAATTAAAGACCTTAAAAAGCCAACAAAAAAAATTTTTTTTAAAGTGCCAATAATAATTTTTAGCGGAAATCATGTAGTGAAACGGGAGTATTTTGAGGTCTGATCTGCTTTGTGCTGTATTTTAATCCAGGGGTAGGTATCACATCACAGTTTTTATAGTCTGAAGACTGAAATCTCAGACAACTGATCATCAGTTACTTTTGAAGATAAGGCCACAACACGAAGGTGCAGGAGCCACATGAGACATGCCAGGGCTTTGCCCTGGGCACTGCAGGAGGAGCCAGCCTTCAGAGGTCTCGGCCTACAGGCCCTCACTGACTGTTGAGTTAATCTGAGGTCAAGACCTTCCTGGTGCCAGAGTGAGGAAAGGGAATTTTTTGTAAAAAGTCATTCTAATGTCCCTTTCCAGGACAGTGAAGTTCAGATGCACTTTCCCATTGAGGTTATAAGTAAAAGTCTAGGGAAAGAAGAACAGTAGTGCCTATCTTCCTGAGAGAATATTAGTAGAGATGCCCTATTTGTGCTGCTCTGGCCAAACACCTCAGACCTGGGGCTTTATTGGCAGGAAAAACCCATTCTCATAGTTCTGAGAATGGACATTGAGGTCTGGCTGCCCACAGGCCCAGTGTATGGGAAGGGCATGGCTTCTGCTGTCCATGTGGGACCTGTCCCTCACCTCTAGATGGGACAGCCCTGGGAAACAGCACTTGGCCTCACTGATCCTCCAGGCCCTTCGTGGGACATTGATCCTACTGTGGAGTAAGGCCATTAGGCCTGTGAGAAAGAGTGCTTCTCAAGGCCTACATCTTAAACACCCATGAAGCAACCTAAGGTCTCTGAGAATGCTTGAAAACTGGCCCAGAGCCCAGGCTTTTCTACTCCAGGCTTTGTATATTCCTGATGCTACAAAAAGATTGACATTTAATATTGAACCGACACCTGTGAACTTTTATAAAGACTTAAGTCTCAGGGCCAGCCAGATAGCTCAGTGTACTGAAGCACCTGCTTAGGCAGAGCATAAGGGGCTGGGTTTCAATCCTCTACATGCTGCACTGACCCTGCCCCCAGAGCATGCTGCGCCAGTGACTAAGACTGGGCATGGTGGTGTGCACCTGTAATCCCAGCATTTGGAGGCAGAAGATAGGAGGATCACTATGAGTCCAATCTGTGTAGTGAGACCCTGTAGGCTCTATACTAAATATAATTTTTAAAAAGACTTAAGTCTTTAGGAAAAATTCAGGCAGAAAAATTTTAAAGATGACAGCACATTTTGTCTGGCTTTTTTCTACAGAGCCAAAAATATCCTGATTTGAGATTTTGTAAGAGGAAAGTGAAGCTTTCTTTTAAAACATGAGGTCTCTTAGTGAAAATATTCACCATATTTCATAAATTGTGACATGTCCATGTTTTAACTTTTTACCATCTCGAAAATTATTCATGTAAGCTAGGGCTCATGGTATGAGCCTGTAATCCTGGAACTCTGGAAAGCTGAAGCAGGAGGTTTGCAAATTCCAGCTTAATTGGAGCAATTAGCAAGACCTTATCTCAAAATTGAAAAGAAATATTTTTAAGGGTCTGGAGTGTAGGTCAGTGCCAAGATGTTGGGTTCAATCTCCAACACTAGAAAGAATAAAAAAGAGCAGTTACTGGTACATGATCTACTGTAGCTTCATTGGTGGTGGTTTTCCTCTTTTAGTGTACATAGAATGGCATATCTAATTAGCGGCATGTTAGATTTTTATAAAATCAGTAGCTTTATAACTTCTTCTTTGGGTTACAGAGTCCAAATATATGCATTTGTCAGTAACCCTAATGTGCTCCCTCCAGTTTGCCCCTTTGCAGTCATCTCTGTAGCCTGGATGACCAGTAGCATATCTACCTACTCAAGGGTTTTATCAAATATTCAGTACTGTGTCTAAACTGACCCCAGAGGTACTTAGCATAAGATGGACACTTTGAGTCTCCTCCACACCCATGTAGAGCAGTGCATTTTATGGACAGTTGGGGTGTCTGGCTATGTTGAAACTTGGTCCTCTGTAGCTGTCACCGTGGTGGGCAGGTGGCTTCACTGGCACTGGTTGTCAGCACTGAGAGCTCCGTGTGTGATGCTGCATCACCCTGTGGATGGGTGTCTCTGAGCCCCAGCCACGCAGGTGAAAGCCGCAGGTGCTGGTGTGCCCTGTGGTGACCTGCCCTGCACTAAGCCAGAAGCTGCTCTGGTGGCACAGAGCACCGCCAACCCCTGTGGAGTCAGCACATTCAACTTCTGATGTCCGTGGCTCCAGTCTGCTGGTGCTTGCCAGCAGCCTCGGAGTGGTCAGTGCTTAAATGCATCTCCCAAGTGCTCCCCCTTCCCGCAGATAAAGCCCTCCTGCCAGCACGCATCCAGCCTCAGTAATACCTCATGCTCCCTCTCCTCACCTGTGCTTCTCGCTCCACTCTCAGTTGGGAGAAGAAACTGAAGACTTGTTTTTATCCTCAGCCTAACCTTTGTCTGGTTGCTGCCACTGACAGCAGTGGCCAACTTGCATATGTGGCTAGGCTGTACCTGGGTAAATACAATTCCGCAGCAGAGTGTCTGGCTCTCTATTCAACAGTAATAACAGTTATTCATATGAAATGACAGGTTCTATTTTCCCATGATTTCCTTGGGAATTAACAGTGGTGGAGAAAAGTGTTTGCCTCTCGAGACCTATATGGGGAATCATCTGTACTCAAGTCAGCTAGTGTGAAGAGACTGTACAGTGAGGGTTGTTCTGCTTGTAATGACTGTATTCTTCAGCTGATTGTGTGCCCACTGTTCCTTTCTGGAATGATGTTGCTATTTTTTCCTTCTATAAGTTAAAGTCCTTATGTATTTAATAATTTCTCATTGGTAGAAGTTAGTTAACCAATAGGTTAAACTACTCCTGGGACATTTATGGTAATAAAGTGAATCTTATTGCAAAAAGAAAAACAACTTTCAATCAGGTAAGGTTATTTGATATTAATAATGTCGGGCTCCAGTGGTTGTCAGAATAACATTTGCTATCTGTCCACCTAATTTTAGCAGAAAACAGTATCTTAAGAGAGTATAGTTCATTGGTCTGTATGGTGAGTTTCTGTTGTGAAGAGTTCATTTAAAGGCTTAGGCACATGGACACCTCTCATCTTTCCATCTGACAAAAGCATTTTCCTCACCCTTTTTGTTTCTCATGAAGTGGGCCAGATGGAGAACATATCCCCAGGACAGATCATCGATGAACCTATCCGTCCAGTCAACATTCCCAGGAAAGAAAAGGACTTCCAGGGAATGCTGGAATACAAGAAGGAGGATGAGCAGAAGCTTGTCAAGAACCTGATCCTAGGCATGTACTATGAGAGGTCTTCCCAGTGTGAGGAGAAAGACTCATTTATTTTTGAAGCATTTAACACAAGGGTCAGCAGTCCTTGTTGTGAACTGGCCTCCACCATGCTGTCACTCGGGTGGAAGGGAGGGACTCATGCCCAGGACCTACTTATGACAACCTAAGGCCAGGCCTTCTTAGCCTGGCTGCAGTTGGCCTCAGCCAGGAAGCTTTGCAGAGCACTCATCCATGGCTCTGTCAGCACAGGTCTCCAGGGAGTGGGGCAGCCATGACCAATACTTTTCCAGAAAAAACAGGGCAAAGGAGAGAAAGATGTGCAGATGATTAGGGTAGGGTGGCTGTAGCATGTTAGAGGGCATCAGGCTGTGGGCGGCCCCTCCAGCTCTGTAAGGGGGCTTTCAGAGAGTGGTGGCAGATGAGAAGAGTGAACATCCCAAGAGCCGCGAGCTGAAGCACATGATGCCTCTCCTACAGCCTCCCCCAGGACCAGGTGGCAGTGGCATGGCTGGCAGTTACATCCGCTTTAGCACTTCCAGGTTCATGGTGTGAAACTTACCACTCAGGATGGGTACAGAGGAGTTGCACTTGCCATGTGATCATCTCTTGGCAGAAATGCTGGGAGCCACTGGTTCGGTTTGGGGGTGAGAAGAATAATATGTGAAGGCAGGTACAGTGTTTTGTGTAGCATTATTAGAAAACACTGTGTTATAGATGCTCTTTGGACATAGATGGAGGAAGTAAGGGAGCAAGCCGTGATGCTATCTTAGGAGCCTCTGAGGCAGAAGAGCAAGCTGCCCATCAGCCCCTCGAGAGCACATCTGACACTTAGAGCCACAACAGGAACAGCCACATGGCTGGAGGAGGGGCTAGGCAGGGAGAGGAGGTGGCCTGGGCACAGGACACACACTGTGGCTTTGAGGCTTTGTGGTAAGTGGGATGAGAAGCTGCTTGGAGGATCTGCCAAAGGAGTGACAATCGAGCTCTATTTTCATAAAGGAGCGCTCTGCTCTGTCACAGCATAGGAAGTGCATCTCAGCAGTTAGGGCAGGTCCAAGGGCTGGTGGCCTGGGTAGCATCCAGAAAATGAAGGCAGAAGTGACTGAACTTAGGATGTATTTCGCAGTTAGAGCCAGCAGGAGCTGTTGATGAATTAGATGTGTGGGATGAGCAAAGAAAGAGGACAGAGAAGGTAGCCTGTGATCCCAGCTTTGGGGAGGCTGAGGCAGGAAGAACACAGGCTTTACACTGTGGTTTACACTATGAGACCTTGATCAGCAAATAAACAAATGAAAAAGGGCCTGAGAGATGATGAGATTTATAACCTGAGAAACTGCAAGACCAGAGCTGCTGTAGTCTAAGTCTAACATAGGGAGAACCATGGAAGAAGAGGTTGTATAAGGAATCTGGAGTATACTTTGGAGAGGCTAAGAGACATGCCTCAGTGGGGACATGGAGAAGGCAGTGGAAGGAGCCCAAGGGAAGTTGCGGGGAGGCAGTGCCCTGCATTCCACGGGGTCCCACGGTCAGGATTCTCTCTGAGGCAGCTGCGAAAACTGGCATGCTCTTGTGCCTGAGTGTCACACCACTCCACACTTCACCTCAAGGGCCAACCCCACGGAGACGTTCAAGGTTATATGGGTTCACTTTTTCTTTTCTAGAACTGAAGCCACGTGGTGTGGCAGTCAACTTGATTCCTGGCTTGCCAGCCTACATCCTGTTCATGTGTGTCCGGCATGCAGACTACCTGAATGATGACCAGAAAGTGAGGTCGCTGCTCACGTCCACCATTAACAGCATCAAGAAGGTGTTGAAGGTCAGTGCATGGTGGCTGCAGCTCCTGGGAGCCAGTGTTAGTGAGGATAGGGATGGCAGCCCAGAGGTGCTGTCAGGTCTTGGCTGAGAACTTCCGCTAAGGAAACCTCCTCTGCCACCTTCTTTTAAAGCAGGGCTCAGGGTAGACAGAGCTCAAATAAAGTTAATTTGGCCGTACTACATTTAATTGTGGGGTAGGTTACATTTCCTCCTGGACAAAATGATCTGCCTAAAGCTTCTACAGGGAACTACAGGGCTTCGTGGAAACTGGTATGAGATGGGATGCACCCACTCGGTGGGTGCCAACCCTGTGACCCTGGACTTGCCCAGTCAGAGTGTCAGAGAGCTAAGGAAAGCACCGAGCCCGTGCTCTGTGCCCACCCTGGTCTTTTTCCTCCATGCCTGCTCCACGGAGAAGCACAGATGCTCAGCAGGTGTGGCTGGAAGGGCAGGGGCATTATGTAACCGCACAGGAAAGTCGGTGCAGCTCTACCTCTGGGCGGAAGCTGGGGAGAGGCGCAGCTGCTAGATGTGTGCAGAGGCCCAGCGGCAGCTCCCAGGACTCTGCCTCTTGTTTACCTACTCGGTAGACTTCCGGGCTTGCCGATCCCATATCTTTCATGAACTTTGGTAAATATAACATACCGTTTACATTTTCATCAGCTTAAGTGCAGTGCAGGACCTCGGTGTGTTCAGGGTGCTGTGCAGCCCTCGGCACCGTCACCCCATGGTGCCCTCTCACATTCCCCAGGGGACATCGCATTCTGAAGCACTAATTCCTCACCCCTCTGTGAAGTTCTCTCTGTGTCTGCCTTCTGCAGTGCTTATCAAAGCACAGAGCTTCTGAAGGCTCAGTGGTGAATGTCTAGAACAAAACTTTGCTTCTTTTTTGACACATTAATAGTAGCACTTAGTCTATAAGTTTTGCACTTAAGTCACAACCACATAGACAAAATAAAAACAAAGTTTTTTTCTTTAATCTGCAAGAAGGCACTCACTGGGCATGGTGCCACATACCTTTAATCTCAGCACTCCCAGAGGCTGATATAGCAGGACAAGTTCAGCACAACTGGAAGCAGTTGGCAATACCACATCGCATAATACAGAATTAAAAAGTGCTGGCTGGGCTATATCTCAGTGTGGAGGCCCTAATCAGTCCCTCGTACTGCAAAATAAATTTTCTTCTAAAGCTGTGTTTGACTAGTTATCTTGCCATATTGCTGGTGCCCTTGATCCCTTTAAAATTCATGTGTATTTTTTGCACAGCCCTGTTTTTCTTGTTTTTGTTTTGTTTTGTTTTGTTTTGTTTTGTTTTGTTTTTTTGGTGGGACCAGTGTTCAAACTCACAATCTTGCATTTACCAGGCAGGCACGTGTGCTACATAGCTATCTCCCCAGCCCCCTTTTTTATTGTTTGTTTGTTTTTGTCTTTTTGAGACAGAGTTTCATTATGCAGTAGTTCAGGCTGGCCTTGAGCTCATTTTTTGTAGCCCAGGCTGATCTTGAACTCACACTGAACCTCCTGCCTCAGCCTCCCAAGTGCTGTGATTACAGGTATGCACCACCATGCCCGGCTACAGCCCTGTTTTGAACTGAGGTCTGTCTTGCATCCGTTTTGCTTTTCCCCACTATGCTTTCACATGATTCCTGAGACAGCAGAACACACCAAGCCACAGGAAGATTCATGTCCTTTTAGCCAGTAGAACTTTTTTACCTGATAAAGCAAAGACTGCAAATAGTTCTGAGCTCATCTTGTTTTCTCTATGAAGCAGTCAGAACTGATTTATTATAGTTTATTCATTATAAAAAATATTACTGTGACAAATTCAAGAACTTTCTGGGTAGAGTTGGCATTTGGCTTAAGTTTCTAAAGAAGTAAGTGGCCTTTTATTTTGAAGTAATACAGAGCATCTGAGCTAATGATTGTGGAGCAGGCAGTGCAGTGTTGGTGAGGAAGGAAATTGCAGATTAGCCTGTGTAAAGTGCCTCAGCAAAGGCAGAGCCCGCTAGTAGGAAAAGGCACCAGGTTACTCTGACAGGAAGTCTTCTCTGTGGGTTTCATCAGCCTCACCTGCCAGTTCTTCTCAGGGCTGGGCCTGAGGGTGCCTCCTCAGCATAGGCACACTTACACATTTCCTGTTGAGGCTGCCCCTGTGACCTGTCCCCCAGCCAGCCTGTGGCTAGCATTGCCTTCGAATCTGCCCTGTGGTCTTTGTCAGTGTGGCCCAGTCTCCTGGAGACAGTTACAATCCACATCTTTGCAAGGGGTAGGATTATTTTTATGCAAACCTGCCTTCAGACTGCAGGATAACTTAGCTTGTAACAAAGTGAGGTCCTTAACTCTCCTGTCTCAGCTAAAAAGACTAAATTAGATTTATTATCATCTGGGGTTTCCTAAAGTTTTTATAGAAAAATGTGCTCCCAAATTTAAATGTTTTCATTTGTTTTGTGCTACTTAACATGGAAAATGTACTGATCTAGACAAATGGTCTTCTGTGGCAGTCTCTTCCCGTGTGCACCCTGCTCCTGTATGCTTTATTGCACAGAACCACCACAAGAGGTCCACACAGGCTCTCGTGCAGCTTCCCAGCCCAGGTTCTGCTGTGGAGTAGTAGAGTCATTAGGCTGTAGGGCGCCATGTTGGGAGAGAGATCATGAGGTCCAAGCACAGCAAAGTGACATACAGTACCTGTGTGCGTTAGAGCACGGATTTGAGCTTCTCATTCTGTGGCCACCTGTATCCTGACAGATCTGTGTTCCATTGACAAACCCATGAGCTCCTGTCTGGGTGCAGTCAGTCCTCCTTGCCTGTGGTCCAGGCTGGTGAGGAGCCAGCAGCTTCCACCGGGGCTGCCCAGGGAGGTCCCTGGCCCCTCTCACTTCCCTCAGAGCCTTCTCAGAGCCTTCATTTCCCTGGGTCAGGAGACTCGGCCTCAAGCTTGCTTTCATGTCCTCCTGGTGTGGACTGTGACTTCTGTGTGCCTCCACTCTGACTCTCTTCATTCACTGTCCCAGGAGCTGAGTCTGTTCTGCACCAAGGGCGCTGGGCTGGCACCAGCTGTCTGGCGTCACTCGGCTACTGGCAGGGGCAATGCCAGCCCTCGAGTGGGGGCGACAGGTCTGTGGTGACGGAAGCCTGAGGCTCAGCTTGGTGTTATTTCTGTACCAGGATGACGACAGCAAGGGAAGTGGCCTTCAGGCATCTGTGCAGGTTTTTTTTTCAGGTTGTTATTTCCCTGTGCAAATGACAAACTTAGACTTATTCTCTCTTTCAGAAAAGAGGTGACGATTTTGAAACTGTCTCCTTCTGGCTGTCTAACACATGCCGATTTTTACACTGTTTGAAGCAGTACAGTGGAGAAGAGGTGAGAAAACCTTGATTATAAAACCAGCATGCTGCTTTTTCCCTGACCTTTCCAAGGAAAAACTTGAAGGCCCAAATGTCTCTGATCACGCAATGATAGGCACAGTGGTGCATGCCTATAATCCCATCTATGCAAGAGGCTGAGATAGGAGGATCCAACATAGAAGACGCCTTGGAGCCCATTTCCCCAGAGATGGGGTGGGGTGTACCCTTTTATTAATATACAAACCCAAGTTCTGAAATGCCTCAGGAGCTGAGGGTTCTGTTTGATGTTCTGTACCTACCAGTGAACTAAGTAAGGGTGTTTTTGACCCAGAGGCCAGGCAGAAACACCCACCTAGACGCCACCACTGGAGGGCTAATTCTTACCTTGGACAGAGGCTGTGTTGGTGCAGTCATGCAGTATGATGAGGGGAAGCTTCCTGTGCATTTAGCAGCCTGCAGTAGCTGGTCTCCTCCAAGGAGATCCTGTATTGCCCTTGAGTGCAGTGTTCGTGAGTAGGACTGTGTTTAAGGAGCTGAAGCTAACAGGCTACAGGCTGCTCCTTTCACTGCTGTAGTGTTTGCCACAGGTCTGCTGCTTCACAAATGGAACGTGCCTTTTTTCTTCCTTAAATTTCCCCAACTTGTTTTGTTGATGTTACTATTAGAAAGGCTTAGGAGGCTTAGATCAATAGCCTCCAACGTTACAAGCTTCACTGGTGGCCCACTGCAACTGCAGAACATTTGACTGTGTATGCATCTGCTTCCTCTTAGTCCAAAGAGAAGAATTTTCTTTTCTTTTTTTTTTTTTTTTTTTTTTTTTTTTTTTT